>JBAWJQ010003919.1:0-63973 GCA_037783105.1 Bactrocera zonata
ACAAGATAGATAATCATCGTCATAAACTTTTTCATCAATTGAAACATTTCGGTAACAGTTTTACTAATTTTAAAACAAAATATAGTGTTGGCTCTTTGTTCGAAGCTCTATTTCGCACCGGTAACACAAACATACTGACACTTAAAATGCAATAAATTCAATTTCAACCTATTAAATGTCACGAAATCTCTCTGGACAATCGGTAAAGATAGCAGATTCTAATGCACCAGTCGACATATAGATGGCGCCACAACCTAGGTCCAAAAAGTCCTGTTTACTTTGGAAAATACCTTGTAGAAAACTGAGAACTTAGAACTGTAGAAGTCGGAAAACTATATCATTACAATATATTACAAACTGACTTATCAAAATTAGGATTAAAAAAATGAATAACTTTATAGCTTTAGATCAGCCAAAGCTATCGTTTTACTGATTTTTGTGTAATATCAATTGGAAGTGAGATAGGTAGGAGTGCAGCCACCCTGGACTCTGTTAGTGGTGGTTGCACCATTTTGATGCGCTGTCGTATGATATTTATTATCTTGCCATCTCATTTCATTATTGCCCTCAAATCAATTGGTGTTCAAAATGAAACTAAAAGCCACTGAAAGTGTGCCTGTTGGGTGTTATATGATCCTCTGATAAAGCAATGAAAGAGCCTTTGGAATGACCGGGAGTTCATGCCTCTATTTAAAAATACCTACCTTAATTGGAATAATGTCAAAGACTCATAATATTTGATTTAATTTTAAGTTTGCCAAGAAGGTATCACCCAGCAAGAAAGTCTTTAATATACGAACGAATTGAGTGAACTTAGCTGCGTTCGTCTGTCTGTGTGGGCTCTCAAATTCAAAAAAATTTATTTCAAACTTTATACACGTCCTTTGTACCCCAAGAAGCTCCTTATTTATCAGAATATACAATATATCGGATCATTATAATATACAAATGCCCTTCAATTTGATCGAAATGCAGTTCGTGCATGGAAAACTTTCTTTAGGAAAATTATTGACACGAATTTAACATAGCCTCCTTATACCGAATATAATGATTTTCAAATTTTCGGGTGACTTTATACCGCATAGGTCGGTCAATGTATGACTTACCTCAATCATAGTGAGAGAGCGTGTGTCACTCGTACCATTGCATCTTTGTGCATAAAATACAGAAAATAGGCGAAAACTTCACTTAACCCCATATACCAAATATGACGACTTTCGAACATCCGCCATATTATCTACATTAGATACATTAATGAAACTTGGGGGGCCTTTTGTTAGTATGTGGCATGTTAATTATACGTAGTTTTGGAAAAAATGTGTAGATAAAATCGATTCAATACTACCCAACTCCTTCGTACTAGTTAGAATGTTATTCATAATTCTAAAAACTTTTATTCTAAAAACGAATATATCGGTCAGTGGGTATTATTTATATATAAAATGTGAAAATGAACAATGTCAAAATTAATGCAATCAGTCCGTCCCTTTCTCTTCCCTCAATATACTGTATATAACGACATCCATCTTTCCATCTGGCTCTAAACCATTCAGGTTGGTCACAATGTTTGATGTTTTAATGTCACTAAATAAAAAAGTTTATTAAAAAACTTTGTGATTTGGCATTAAGTTAGAATGAAATTGGTCTGTAGCTTTGTCTGAACCTCATATATCTAATATAATGAATTTCGATCCTCTGTTTGAAACTTTCCACATTAACTCAATATATTAAATTTAACTTCTTCGGTCGAGTTAATATCACATTAATATTCAACGTAACTCATTTGAAAATGTTTTCAATATAATTTCAGCTGACGTGAAAATATAGCAATACAATTAAATCTACGTTAATGGTATTTAATAAACCAAATTTTATTGTAATTTATTCGCAATTTTATCGAATAATAGATATTTTATTCTTTAGCAACATTTTTATACTTTGCAACATGTTGCTGTAGAATGTCATTGTTTTGCTCACCTACAGATGTAGGGTTATATACATGTACATATGTATATATAAATGATCAAGATTACAAGACTAGTTGAAATCCTGATAACTCTCTGTCCGATGATGAAAATGAATGAACAACCCGTCTCACTCCCTATATAATGATACTGCTATAATATACTAAAAGCTCGATAAATCAATATCTAAGACCACCGGAGTCATTAAATTTTACCCCCGAGATGGTATGGGAGGAAGTTGTAGGAGCCAGGGAAAAATAATATAATATATATAATGATACTGCTATAATATACTAAAAGTTCGATAATCAATATCTAAAACCACCGAAGTCATTAAATTTTACCCCCGAGATGGTATGGGAGGAAGTTGTAGGAGCCAGGGAAAAAATTGGACTTTTTGATGAAATCACAGACCGATTGCATCCAAATTTGGTATGTTGCATTTCTAGATTATATTGAAAATGAACGAAATGCGACTACAACCGCGCCTACTTCCCACATGAATCAATTATGAGTAGTTAACATTTTAGATATGCCACTTTATTACTAAAATTTGTTTAAATCGAACCAAAACTATTCAAGCCCCTAAGTACTCAATATGTGGACTAGGCTGCTTCAAAAAAAAAATTTTGAATTTTTGTTCAACTCTTACCCTCTCAAATATTAGTGATTAACAAACAAAAAATCCTCCCTCAAGCCAGGCGCTGTAGCTTAACTCTAAGAGGTCGATATTTTTTTTTTTAGGTTCCCATACATTTAACATAGAAATTTCGTTTTTTCATTCAAACTAAAATTTCATCAACTAATTTTCGTTTCACAAAAACAACCATCCTTAATCCTGTCATATGGTAAGAGCATAAAATGTTCGATTATACTCGAACTTAGCTCTTCCTTACTTCTTATTTCATTTGTCACTAAAACTGCTGTATTTGAAAATACAATAAAATGTAATATATAATATGTATTTAATGTATATCTTTATGTTTTCATGCAATTCCTAAGTTAAACCATTTCCCAAACTTGTGGGGTAGCGTTCAATTCTCCATTAATGGCAGCAGGTTAAAAGCAGATGAAAGTTACAGCATTTTGCAAGTCACAAAAAGTGCTGACACTTCCAACAGCGTGTTGTTCCTCTGGCTTTCCTGCTTCAGTCGTGCTTCCTACTTTGGTTTACGCCTGCCTTTTCAGCTGAATATTCTTGATATATGGACGCGTCTTCTCACAATTCTCCTTCTACTGCTTTTTCCATTGTTTACTTTATGCGTAGCAGAAAACAGAACGGAGACATAATGTAAATAAAAGCAATGCTGCTACAGGCACCGTTCACCTACTGCCAGCCACACACAAATAGGATGCACAAATACATATGCATGAAGATATCCATTTCACATATTTTCTGTCGTATGTCCAGCTTTCCCGCCCACAAAAAATCGCTTGCCGTAAAAGCAGTAAGGAAAACTTCAATGGCGACAATGGCGCTTACAGAGCAGCTGCGATAGAAGTGAAAAGCTGTAAGAGCTGCAGCAGTGATGACAAACCAAAACTAGGAAGTGAATTTTTTAATGTTTCACAGCTTCATAAAATGTAAACACGCAACACACAAACACTTACTCAAGTTTGTAAGTATTGGTGCATTCAAGTTGTTATGCACATATATACATAAATATATAAGTGTGTTTGTGTACGGTAGATGGCCATAAGGTAACTTTACTTGAGTGCGCGTGTATTTGTTGCCGCTGTTTGTCGTTAGCACCGTCATAAATGTTACAACGCAGCGTGAAAGTGTCGCTCGCTATATTTGCCAACATTTACATCAGCACCGCCGGCCCTGGGTGCGTCTATGAGTAAGTAAGTGTGTACGTGCGCTTTTTAGATGCTTTAATTATTAGTATTGCTTGAAATACTGCTGCTGCGCTCTTGCAAAGTGCTTCTAAAGTATGAATATTTACCCACTTGTAGGAGCTGGCAAATTATTGTTGTTGTTCCTATAGCCTTCAGAGTTGCAGCATTAGTGCTCACTTGTAGACCCCTTTGTTATTGTATCTCATGCAGACGTATCTATATACATACATATCTATGCAGATATTTCCAGCATTTTATGTTAGTGTTACACTTTCGTTGCTTGCTGAATTTTTAATTTATTTACATACTTATTTGGCCGCCGGCGCTTCCCGGTATACTGGCTTCCTATAGAAAGCGTCATGGAAAGCAAAAGCATAAATACTTCAAGCAAAAGTAGGTGCATCATCATCATGATGTCTTAAAGTGAGATGACGGCTTGAAAAATTAATGTCTGACGCACAGCACTTCCACTACTTAATAAGGTAATACAGAATTTTTAGTGGCATATTTCTTGGGGGAGTGCTGACTGCTTTTTAGATATACTCTTCCATTGTTATTTAGCAAGTTAAAGTCACATGGCGACAATACACACAGCACCCAACAGCAAAGCGCCCAGTACTAGTTTAACTTCTATAAGTAAGCTGTTAAATTTGGGTGTTGGGTTAGATTATTTTGGTTTCAAGGTTGTATGTATATAAAATTCTGACTGTCGAAAACTTACGGAAAAATTAGAGTGCAGTGTAATCGGGCATGATTTTTTAGAAAATCTCACTCTTAAATCGGTTTATTCCTTAGGGTATCAGAAAGCTTTTTACGAGAGAGTAACTAAAATAATAGACATAACATTAGTATATATGTTATAGTGAAGGGGGATTCTCTTGCTCCAATGAAAGCAAAAAAATGCACCCATAGCTATACATAATATTCTAAAGCCATATTTATAAAATTGACAGCTGTCAAAGTAAAGCTTTTTCAGTCACAAAATCTGTAACTTTTAGAAAAAAAAATTTGTCTGTTAAAAAATGTCCCTGAAGCATTAAAGTTTGCCATTAATCCATGTAATTTTATAAAGAAAACTCACACACTGACCGACTTAATCACTGTAGTACACTATCGATATGCTAACTGTTTTCTAACATTAAAAATTATATCTTCAATTATACAATATTTTCTAAGATAACTTGCATATTGCCGATGCATAACGTATAGGGCCAGCCAGAAGTTTTAAATTCTTATGTTAGGTACCTATATCGTAGTATTCGACCCTATTTTATCTATTTTTTAAATCACGACCTATTATTTCGTTAAGGGACGAACAGATTGATCTCCACTCGTGACCACGAAATTTACTCGGGGTTACACTTTAAAAACAACAAAATCGGCCGCTTTTGCATACCAGAAAAAAGCTAATTTGTGTTTTACACATTAAATGTAATAAATTAAAAACTATAATTATTATTAGATAATATAATTTATTTTACTTATGCTAACTAAAAACAAAAAAAATTTAAAAAAATCCCGAACGAACGAAAAAATCTCAAAAAAATTAAGAAAGTATAGAGGTAAGGTTTGCGTTTAATAAAGGGTGATTTTTTAAGAGCTTGATAACTTTTTAAAAAAAAAAAACGCATAAAATTTGCAAAATCTCATCGGTTCTTTATTTGAAACGTTAGATTGGTTCATGCCATTTACTTTTTGAAGATAATTTCATTTAAATGTTGACCGCGGCTGCGTCTTAGGTGGTCCATTCGGAAAGTCCAATTTTGGGCAACTTTTTCGAGCATTTCGGCCGGAATAGCCCGAATTTCTTCGGAAATGTTGTCTTCCAAAGCTGGAATAGTTGCTGGCTTATTTCTGTAGACTTTAGACTTGACGTAGCCCCACAAAAAATAGTCTAAAGGCGTTAAATCGCATGATCTTGGTGGCCAACTTACGGGTCCATTTCTTGAGATGAATTGTTGTCCGAAGTTTTCCCTCAAAATGGCCATAGAATCGCGAGCTGTGTGGCATGTAGCGCCATCTTGTTGAAACCACATGTCAACCAAGTTCAGTTCTTCCATTTTTGGCAACAAAAAGTTTGTTAGCATCGAACGATAGCGATCGCCATTCACCGTAACGTTGCGTCCAACAGCATCTTTGAAAAAATACGGTCCAATGATTCCACCAGCGTACAAACCACACCAAACAGTGCATTTTTCGGGATGCATGGGCAGTTCTTGAACGGCTTCTGGTTGCTCTTCACCCCAAATGCGGCAATTTTGCTTATTTACGTAGCCATTCAACCAGAAATGAGCCTCATCGCTCATCGGACACGGACGCGAAACACATTTCGAACCGAACACTGATTTTGGTAATAAAATTCAATGATTTGCAAGCGTTGCTCGTTAGTAAGTCTATTCATGATGAAATGTCAAAGCATACTGAGCATCTTTCTCTTTGACACCATGTCTGACATCCCACGTGATCTGTCAAATACTACTTCATGAAAATCCTAACCTCAAAAAAATCACCCGTTATAAAGCCAACCAGAATTTTAAAATAGGTATTTGGAAGTCTGTGGTTCGATTAGGCACAGAATAATTCTGTTATTAGAAAAATGTTATTTCTGCTTTTCATTTAAATAACTCGAATATCTATTGATATATTTTTATATGCGGGTCTCTCCGAATTTCAACAAACCTAAGATAGCATATCTTCTTAGCACTATTTCTGCAAAGTATTCCAATAAATTGATCCTTGGTTTGTAAGCTGTAAATTAAAAGCACTACTGAAGTCTGATTTCACCTCTTTTCGTACCAAATGGTCACACGATGAATTCTGCCGCCTTAGTGTGTAGGGATAAAAATCTGCAGAAAGGTCTGGTGGGTTAAGGCTAAAGCTTTCTCCGTCCCGTTAATATCCAGACAGACCGCAGAATATATTGCCTTCAGTCATCATAAAGTTGGTGTGGCACGAGTACGCTGTGACGACAACCTCTTTGCGCTGGTCGACGTCAACCCTCTACTTGGCTCCCTTTACCCGATTCCCATAAGATGGGAACAAACATGTTTTCGGCATTCATGTGTTGAATCTATAGGCCTGAGCATTGGCACTCAATGTGAGGCTAAAGATTTTGGAGGGCGCAAATTATGAAAGAAAGAGGAAACACCTAGACACATTCTTCTCAACTGTCCAGCTTTCGCTATTCCAAATTATGGTTTTTTGGAATAACACTTTATACACTCTTATACTCTCACGGTTAGGTTCATATTTTGTTTAAAAAAATCACAAAATATTATGGATGACCTTTTTGTAATACAGTAAATCTCCTAAAACTAGGTAAAAATAAAAGAGCACTTGTGAGAGTGATTGTTAAAAAGTCTCTGAATGTAACTAATGTTGTTCCTTTCTACCTGAATCCGCTTAGCAAGTAAAAAATATTTTCAGATACCCGCGGTGACATTACTATAAGCACTAGAGAAACATGTGGTAAATTTATCAGTATCCATTAATCGTTGCCATTGAACAGTCTAGCATGCAAAATGCTTAAAAAACCAAATACGTACACCCCAACATCCGAAGATTTACTGCCAAATCAACCAGGAACCCTTACCCGTTTTATTCTTGCATCGTAACGAAAATAAAGCGAAGAAGCGTGGTATTAGTGATCGTTTCAAACTCCGTTTGCGTTTAACAAGTCAAAATTTCACATCACAGAAAAGTTGATTAGCCAGATGAAAGCAGAGGAGTATCAAGCAAATTCTGATGAAACCCAAATACTTAATCGGGAGCAATTGTATTGCGATGGCTTATGGCTGCGAATTAAGGAAATGAATCATCAACAGCAACAGGAGCTTTCTCAACAGATTAAAAAACAACGAATGAGAAAGTTAGAAAACAACGAGGCTGTGAAGACACCGAAATCCAATCTAAAGGCAGATACTAGCAAACTGTTAGAAATTGCGTCACAAGGGCGACCGCGGTAACATTAAACTGGAACCAGGAAGTATCGTTATTAATAAAGTAACTCCTCACAGAGCGCACAAACGGGACACATGACCATTCCAATTCAAGACAACTATAATAACAAAATGAAATCAAGTAATACTCATTGTAATGAAGTCCCGACAAAGAAATATAAATCGAATGACGATAAATAGAAGAAAGCTAGGCACCATGGGCACACTTTAATTGATTGTTGGAAATACAGTTGAAGCCAAGACTTGGATGACCAATAATATCTGGACTCTGAGTCAGCGAAATAAATCGTTGAATAGTGAAAAAGGTTGTTACGGACATCAAATAGGTCTACAAAAAAATTTTGGAGGATCATATAAAAAGCAGTTGTTCGAGATATCAATACGCTAAAGATATCAAATGAAAGTATTTTAAATCATTCACGAATATTTGGGTATGAGAATGCGAAAACAAGGAAAATGTTCAAGCATAATAAGCGCGATAAAACGCTACAGTCAGTTGGCAAGGTTATGGTGTCTGTATTATGCAATGCGCATAATAACTTTATTGACTACTTTGAAAAGAGAAGAAACATCAACAGCTACTATTACATAGTGTTATTGAATCATTTAATGGACGAAATCGCACAAAAACCTCCGTATTTGAAGAAAAAGAAAGTGACGTTTCACCAAAACAATGCACAGCGCCACAAATCAGTGAAAGTGATGTCACAAATCAATGAATCGGGCATCGAATTGCTTGCGCATCAGCCGTATTCTCCATATCTGGTCCCCAGCGACCATTTTCTGTTCTCAGGTTTCAAAAGAATGGTCGCCAAAACTGGAGCAAAGGATAAATCATACTACAATAAGTAAGAAACAGCTAAGTTCGGGCATAACTCAACATTTTTTACTCTGGCAACTTTCAAGGATTAAATTCAGTGATGTACCTAGTTATTTTCAGGTACTTAATGCTTTCTGGTTATATGGGATCTAGGGCGTGTTTTCACCTGATTTTATTCATTTTAAGCACAAATAGCACCGTTATTAGACAAACAGGCTATCTTAATTTTATTGAAGTAAATCACAAACTTAACAACCTGTGCTATATAAAGCCACCCGAAAGTTCCAAAAATCTTTATATTACGTACGAGTATATGGGAACTAAGGAAATTAGACTTTAATATCTTAATATAGTGCTTTGTTATGGTACTTTATACGTCTTCCGTTAATGACTTTCTGTGGGCGTGGTTGAGTCAAATTATGGCTTTCTAAGAATTCGTCCTTTTTTCTTGTCAAGGAACGTCCATACGGAGATTGGATTTGAAATCGTCTCTTCATCCTGATTATTTGTATATATAACCTTATTTCTTTTAGTTATAGGTGATACAAACAACCGTTATGTGAACAAAACTAATAACTCTGTAGCAATATTTTGCTAGGGTATCCAAATATACAACTCTAAATGCGTAATTTAAAATTAATTGAAGTTCGTATTAAATATTTGCATTACGAATATAAAATTACACATCAGATTGCTTGCTTGTTTGTATAAATATTTATGCACAGCAATTGAATCCGGTGGATATTCAACGGATATCCTCACATGTATATTTACTATACAACGGGCACATGTGCGCGTATTGAATAAAACTAAAAGTATATAAAACCTGTTTACAAAATCTATTTAAAGTACTTGTATAAAGAGCGAAACGCCATGGTCTACGGAAATTGAAGAGCTACATATACACGCTTATATTTAAATAGAGCCAAGTTGCCAACCTGAATTCCAATTATTATTCATGAAATATACTACAGCCATATTATTTTTGTTATTTAATGCAGGTATGTTCACGCAATGACAGATAAAGAAGGTGTTTTTATTTTGATTCCTTTCTTGCTATGTTGATATTCAATTAAGACCCTAGGTGAGGTCAGATTGGTCAAAGCTTTATTAAAAATTTAAATTAAATTAAAATGTTAGCATTTTGTTATTTACAATATAACACATATCCGTAATACACTAACAAGGTTAAATTATTTGAAATTAATTTTCTAAACGTAAAGTTAGAAATATGCTCAAGACTGCTGCTGCTGCTGCTCTTCCCGATATATGACAAATTTACACTTTATAGAACTCACAATCCAAAAATAATAACATAAATCCTATCACCTGATCCTTCTTATAACTCTTAGTATAACCGCTTTATCGACGTAGCGGTTCGAATCAGTCGCAATTTTGTTGATTCAACCAAAACGCGTCGTTCGCCGAGGGTATGAATACCGAAAACAATGTGCCGAAAGCTGAAGAGTGGACAAGAAGATTAGTTTCCATCTTGCATTCCAATACACAATTTTCAACTTAGATACCTTGCGTCCAATAGAATTTAAGTCTCACCGCACCACTGCGAAGATTCGTGCACTTCCCAATGCGGGAAACGGTTCCGCCACCCTATTTTGAGGATGTCGTATCCAAAATTCTGCGCAGATCTCCACCAGATCCAATCAATGTCAGTATCAGTCAAGGGTCAATGGTTTGTAGCCACTTTATAGACCGGAAATCAAGTAACTTAGTAGGTTTCTTTTTATACTTCGGGAGTTGGCAACAGTAGTGGTGCAATCTGAAAACTCAAAATTTTCTTGTAAAATTTGATATTTTTGAAAATTAAAATATTCTTCGCAACCAAAGAATGGATTTAATTCGAGAACATTTTTGCACGTTTATGTTATACAACTTACGATGTGGATTAACTCATAAATAGTGCATAGATGAATCATGATCAAGATCAATTTTTGACGATGAAGCTTCATAAAGGATCAGTGTGGTGAATACAATCGAGGTCACATATCACTTTAAGAAGAATTTCGTGAAGGTCGTCCAAAATTAGTCATATTTTCGGAAACTATTGATGGTGTGTGCAAACTGATACTGCATTAGTGCAAGTACGGTGCTTCAAAACACATCTATGACATCGTGACAGCTGATGAATTGTGAGTTAACACGTGTGGGCCCGAAAGTAAACAGCAGTCGACTGTATGGGTGTTTCAAGACGAGGCAAATCCAACAAAATTGTTTGCCAACGAAGAACTTTCAAGAAAATGGTTGCCTATTTCTTTGAAAAAAAACTAATCATATCGACAACATATCACTAGAACAACGCAGAAAAGTTAATTCTGAGTAGTATACAAACATTTGTTTCCCAGTTGTTTTTCAAGAAATTAGGAAGACCAACCGCTGAAGATGGACCAGTCTTCATTTAGACATTGATTGGTCTCACTCATCGACTGAATCAACAGCATTTTTGAGCACTCAAAACACCGATTTGATGAGTCATCCACCATGTAGTGTTCACTTGGCACCGACGATTTCTTTTTATTCTCTTTCGTAAAAAGTTAGCCATGGTGTCAACGTTTTTAGATACCTGAAGAGGCGGTTGTTGCGTTCAAAAGGCATGTTTTGGAGATATCTCAATCAGAAAAGAAAAAGTGCTTCGACAATTGATTCAAAAGAAAAACGAGCGCTTTTGAGCGTTACGAGCAGAAAAAGAAATCCTCCCGCCTAAATTGTTAAAATAATGCATTGATCTTGAAAAATGACATAGTTGACAAAACCGTAGTATGGAAGAACAAAGCCGATCCTTTTAAGTCAGCCAAAGAAATCATGTTCGAAGTTAATGACCCAAATGTTGTGGACGTGTCCAAAAAGCTTGTAGGAAGACGACTCAATGTAGCTCAACTTTGTGGATTCATTAGCAGGATATTCGTCTTGCATTTGCAAAGGCCTACAACCAGTACAATTTTGGAGCGACGAAACCAATATATATAGAATGGGTTCAGATGGAAAAATATTTGCACGTCGTCCTTAACCAAAGGTAAACCAAGCACTGCGGTAGAAGTATCATGGGCTGGGACCCATTTCCATAGCATGGCGTCGGCGCAATTGTCCGAATAAATCGTAAAATGAATAGGTTTCAGTATTTGGACATACTGAAAAATAAAATGGATCTATTTGTATTTGATTCCATGTCCATAAACTGGACATTTATGCACGACAATGACCCAACGCATACCGCAAAGGTAGTAAAGCATTGGCTCGGCAATGAAAAAATTAGAATATCGGATTCACCTGCACAATGTTCAATAGAGAATTGATGGAATGATGTCAAGACTAAAGTAGGCAAAGTATTTTGATGATTTATAGGCTGGAATTGAGGAGTTTTGTATTCTAACCCAAAGGAACAATGTCTAAAACTAATAGTGAGCATTTTGCGAAGATGTGAAGGAGTGATCAAAGGAGTGATATAGCACAAAACTAGCGAAAGCTTAAGCTATTTTTTAATTATTATTATAAATTTTGGTATCTTTTTGTAAACCCTTTTCAGATCTATGTGTCCCAGCTCCCATGAAAGATATTGATTTTATCGGCTTTTTTAACGATAATAGAATATTTATTGCTTTAGTATTATCATATGAAATTGAAAAATTTTTAATATTAAACTTTTGCCTTTTTAAATCCGTAAGTTATAAACTTATGAAATAAATAAACGTTTTTTATTGGATGGCCAAGTGTGCTATTAATGTATCCGTGGTTGTGCCATACACATACTTAGTAAAATCTATTCAAATATTTTATGGCGGCCTTAAAGCCGATGACGTTAGTTACAACTTTTCCATATTTTAATTATCAGCGGACCTATTTCCTACCGCTCTAAACCGTCTAAACCACTAATGCCACTGCACGTGCTCCGCTTGATTAGTTTTGATAATCTCAAGATGTACAAGTTTACCAATTTCGTTTTTGAAGCGCTTGAATACTTAACATTTTTCCAGCAGCATGAATTATTAAAGCCAAAACGCTAAAACGGCACGAAATCAAAAATTGAGAGAAAGCGAATTTCCCACAGCTGCACTAGTCAGACAGTCTGCCAGCAAGCTAGAGCTGGCAAGTGAACCGGATGTGTACTTAGTTAGATAATAAATATGTACTATATTTGAGCTGTTAGATTTGTGTGTAAGAGTGTGTGTGTGGGTCGCTTTATAAAGTTCCGTCCATTACGTTTAGTTTATAAAAGTGTATGTGTACGTTATGCTTGTGTGCACTTTAGAATATGATGGACCTGTGAAACAAAACTAACGGCAACCACAACAAAAGCCCACAACAACACAGCATCCATATTTAAGCCCACAACAGGCAGGAAGCACGTCTCTTCATACCTCATGTTGCTCGGCGCCCATCTGTTGATTACGTTGTTATTGTTGTTTATTATTTACCAACTCTCTTTCACTCTCTACATCTCCAATACCAATACACATTTCTGCGAGTACGTATGCGCTATTCCGCAGCTGTGTTGGTTTGCGCTTTGGGCGACAGTGTTTGTCTCCTTATATTGACTTTCACATTTGAGGACAAAGCCAGCACGCAAGCGTGTGCTTGGCCCGGGAATTTACTTGTTTTGAGCCGAGCTACTCTCACTCCAACTCCCCAGTTCACCAACGACACTCTGAAAAGGAGAGATAACAGAATTCAGCTCTTTTGAGTGGCTCTCTGCTTAGTCTCCTGCTTACCAGTCTTTCAACTAGACGCAAAGGCGGTCTGTCAGTTAGTCAAACAACATTTTGTCGGTGCTATTATCAGCGCCAGCACCGATGTCGACGTCGGCGCAAGTGTGTTGATGTTTGTGGTCGCTCCGTTCGTTAGCAGCATTGTGGCTAACACTTTGGTTAATGTTGCTTTTGTTCAAGCTATTCCTTGGGTCCTTCTCTTTGTTCTTACTTCATATTCCTTGTTTGTTCATCCTACTCCGTCGCATAGTATATTTCTTTGCCGTTTGTTTGCGTTGAATATTGCTTTGTTTGGTCACCTTTTTGCCACAATTTCGTGTGAACATCAGCATCAGAGCCGCAAATTTCGCCCGCGTTGCCGCAGCTGCTGTCAACGTCACTGGCACCACTATTGTACATACGTATGCATTGACAGCCCTCAGTATGCCATTTGGTTTCGTGCTGTTTCCTTCGCCAGCAGTGAAGTGTGGCAACGCTTTCCCTTTGTTAACCATACATATATGAACGTTTGTAAGAAAACCAGTCCTCTGTATACAGATTTTATATATATGAATTTCGTGAGTTATCTTGGTTATCAATTAAGAACAGGCGCGATTTCATAATGACTAATTGAATAAACTTATCAAGTGTTACTTTAAATTTCACATCAAACCTGTATAAAATTACCTCTGACCTCGTAGTTCATTTATTTTGTCATTGTGAAGGATTGCAAAATAAAATCTATAAACAATAATTCAGTTCGATGACGCTGAAAAAACAAATGATCTACAAAATTTTTTTCAAATTCACATATAGCGGTACATTTAAAAAAGTTAAATTTTACCTAAAACTTCAGCAATACGGTCTATTTAAATTCGACTTTTTTCATAACTAAAACTGATAAGTCATTGAATGGAGGAGAACTATGCGACAGAACAATGGTTTCCTGTGGGGAAGGTAAAGTCTTAAGACCAGGTTCCTTTAAAAAACGTAATTTTTTTCAATACATTTTATTTTTATTGCAAAACATGTTGAGTAATCAATTTTTTTTACATAGGTACATACATATATTAAATTAATTGAAAAAATTCTTTTTTTTTTTTTTTTTTTTTAAATAGCGGTCCTGAAAATGGCTGCTGAAACTCATCCGATTCATGGATGGATGACATCATTTCTTGGACAAGAATAATCTGAAAATAAAAAACAAAACGGTTTCATGTTTTGTATCGAATTAGAATAAAAAATTTGCAATGAAAAAAACAACATGGCGGACTTTTGAATTTTTTAACCCTTTTTTCACTTTTAACTGTTTATAACTTTTTTAAATAATAATGAATATTTTTGGTTCTGCTTCAAGCCATAGCCAGACATCTAAAGAGTAAAATGCCATTTAGTTCATATCGATAAGTGCAAAAGTTTTAAAATGAGAGCGTCAT
Organism: Bactrocera zonata; assembly: GCA_037783105.1. Classification (NCBI taxonomy): domain Eukaryota; kingdom Metazoa; phylum Arthropoda; class Insecta; order Diptera; family Tephritidae; genus Bactrocera; species Bactrocera zonata. Next base: position 14,719 of record JBAWJQ010003919.1, read on the forward strand.
CCATGCGAAAAAACGTGGTTCAGAGAAAAATCAGTTTAAACCAAAAGATCGCAATAGCTGCCGCTACCGAAGGCGTTCGAGGGGCCGGATTTCGCGCAGCGCTCCTCACTCTTTTATACCCGCTTCCCGGTCTTACTGACCTTCGGGACTAATTCTATACTATTTCTACGAGTATACAGTACCAATTTATGAAAACAAAATTCGATTTTTTCAAAATTGTTTGGAGGAACCTGGTCTTAAGTCTATGCGGACAATCAGGCCTTGGAGCAAAACACCACGCGTGTCAATCGCCAGTTACCAGTCGAAATGCTTGAACGAGTTAGCCAATATTGGACTCAACGGATGGACCATCTTAGACGTAGCCGCGGCCAACATTTGAAAAAGATCATCTTTAAAAAATAAATTCCAAAAAGAGAATATTTTCTTTCGACTGAAAATGAATATTTGAAGCTCCTGTGTTTTGTTTTTCTTATAAAAAGTGGGGAAGATCGATGTGTACCCTTTTATACTATGCAGTGAATCTTCACATCATTTTTGTTGTGATTACTTCTGTACATGTCAGAGAGGTCCCACTCGGCCTTTGCATCTTCTTCATATTTTCGCATTTTGCGTGGCTTTTGCGGTAACCTTTGTTGTCATCGTTTTTGTTGTATCTTTGTTTTCTTTTTGCATTGTAAACATACTTAAAGCTACGATGACTCTCGTTTTTACTTCTGCCGCTCATAAGAATCATAAGTATGATTACCTTTGTACTTGTCTTATAAAGGGTTGCTCGGCAGTTAGTTGCTACTTAAAGTTTTTTGAAAAGTGTACTCCAAATGTTCACAAGCAGATTTGAAAGAGTGAGAGTTAGAGGACTCAGAGTCTGCCTATTTCTACCGTAATATCGTCTGAATGCCAGGAAGGAAATTTATATGTACTATTTAAACAAAGAGCTCCTGAAAATCAAAATGTTATCTGAAGTAGGAGTAACATTATAAGAATCAGACACAAAGTCAACCAACTTTTGAACAACCCATCCGTTGCATAGTCTTTCAGTACAAAAATATTGATGAACATTCATTTACTCACAAATGGAGAGTGAGTGCGTCGGTTAGTCCTCACTATGGGATATTCCCTTGGCTGTTCATTGCTTTGTTTCTATGCTTTTCGCCATTTTATGTGCATCAGCACTCATCTCTGTTTGTGTGCTTTAATGTGGATACGCAAATATCCTTGTATATACATATGTATGTGCGCATATCTGAGTAAACCTCTTTGTGGAAGTTATCATTGTTATTATGATTACACCGTATGCAGCTCCGTCATTAACACTGCCCAAGACGCACTTCCTCTTCTACGGCCCACACCACACCGAATGTCAGCAAACAATATTCCATCTCTCCTTTTACACTGAATTAACCTAAATAATACGCCCCACTCCCTCAAAGAGAAAGGCACACACACATGCATATGCTTACGCACACCACCTCAACGTAAGTGCGTGACCTTAACGGCCCATCAAATTTGATATTCACGCTGTCTTGATGCTTGACAGTCAACAGATATCCACATGAATTCCGAGTTATATATATATATATAGTAGTTGTAGTTGCATGTCTGTCTGTCTTTATGTCTGCCACACCAGTGTCTCTGGCTCATTGCACCAGTGAGCCTGCATTTCGAACTTTGAAGAAGATCCCTTTGAATGATGCCATCAGTTAAGATAATCACAGTTGTCTAAGTAACGAAATTAGCGTAATGGACCTGCATTGATATTCACATCCCCCTGCACAACGCACATTTGCTTTCAACGCGACATTCACTTTTTATGTACAATAACATTTTATTTACATACCTTTAATGCGCGTATATGAGTTATGTATTTATCATGACAGCCATGAATTTTGTTGAGGGAGCCATCGTGGCTGAAAAACTATAAAAGCCGTGAATTTTCACCGGTCTGAATCTACTACTACAATTTTGGATTTGTAATAAAACGTAATCATATGGAATACAAGTAGTTCCAACAATATACATATTCATCTTTTTTAAATAACATAATTTGTACGACTGTTAAATATTGTATTCGACTTACTTACATCACACATACGTACATCGTATACACGACAAGTAAATGGTCTAACGACTCTCACAGTTTTTATTATGTGTGTGGAGAATATGCTACTAAACCACAGCGTCATAATCTCACATTACCTGGATTTTAAGAAACTTTAAATCGGAAAATTACAAAGACTTAATAAATAAAATTATAATATTACATAAAGCATTGGGGTGTAATATGTATAAAAATAAAATAAAAGAGATATCAAGGGAAATGAAGCGCAGTAATGATAACACAATATTGTTGGAGACTTAAAAAATTCCTTCAAAAAGCCAAATATTGACGAATATCAAAAATAACGATTGGGCCATCCCACGTTTTAAATTTGAATTATCTATATTTCGACATTGGAAATTCCGTAAAAAATCTAAAATTTACGAAATGGGTCGCTATTCACTAGAAGAAAACTGGGAAATATTGAAAACTTTTTTCCAAAGTGGTGAGTCAAATGGATTGTCAATTTAACCGAAAAATCATCTTTTTGGACGAGGCTCATTTCCGCCTCGATGGTTACGTTAACAGGCAGAATTGTCGCATTTGGGGCACACGTAATCGTTGAGAAGCTAATGCACCCAGCACGAATCAATGTATGGTGCGAATTTTGGTTTGGTGGAATCATCGGCCCATTTTTCTTCGAAAATTTAGAAGGAACCACCGTAACCATCAATGGTGAGCGTTATCGCGCAATGTTAACCGAATTTTTCTTCAAGCAAATCGAAGAGAAAGTCTTGGACAACATTTGGTTCCAGCAGGTCGGCACTACGTGCCATACAGCAAACGCTACACTCAATCTTTTACGCCCTATCTTCGAAAATCGCATAATCGGCAAAAGATGTGATGTGAATTGGCTCCACAGAAGCTGCAATTTAACTCCATTGGACTGTTTTCTGTGAGGAGCTGTTAAAGATAAATGTTACGCCAACCATTCAGAAACGATTCAAGATCTAAAGTACGAGATTCAAGCTGCTGTAGCTGCCATAAGGCCCGAAACCATCGAGAAAGTACTCTAAAATTGGGTAGATCGGATAAGTTACTGTAAACTCAGCCGTGGTAGTCATTTGTCCGAAATTGTTTTCCACAAACAAATTTCATAAAACAACCTTTTAAATAAATGCTAGACCTTTGAAAAACATCAAGCCGTTTTTTTATTGACTTTTTAAATTTAAATTTTATATGGCCAACCCTATAATATTTTTTTTTTTTAAAGAAGCAATAATTTCTTTAAATGAAGCTGATATTTGGATTTTTTAGGCAAATATGTTTTGATGTCACAAGAAAACCTGACGTGTAATTTTTTTATTTTTTTATTCACATATTATTGTCTTACATTCCTGCAGTAAACTAACCCGAATTCTTCAACCATATAGTGGGTTTTACAGGGCTAAATTTTTTTTATTCATTATTCTACTGATTGCGACCGTAAGTGCACATTATGACCAGAAAAAATACACATTTTTTTATAACCTGGCCTGGGCCAACTTCGATAGATATTTCATACATCAGCCCACAGAGCGTTGGTATCAGTCTGTAAATAACCTGAAAATTTTCAGCAATGAATCTTAAAAATCTAAAGTAAATAAGAAAGTTTTTCTTTATAGTTAGAATCTAGTAATTCGACATAGTAGAGACATGTAACAGTGTTTGAAATCTTTAGGGCAGATTCCTCGTGCTTCAACTTTTGCTTGGTCTTTACGGTCTACTAGAGCATTTCTCATTAGCATTTACGATTACGAGACGAGGCAGAATTTCTTTCAGATTACACTTTAATAGCGCCAAGTACTGCTGTGAGGGGATCTTAAGGTGTGGGTAAACACAGCACCATCGCGAATACAGCTTTCCCTTTTCCATTATTTCATGCAGTATTTGGCTAACGCAGTGTTTTAAAATACCAATTTTTATAGCCTGAACAGAATAAATTATGTTTTCCACGTAATACCCAAAAGAAAAAAATCGGAGACCCTACAGTGCATATATATAAACGATCAGCGTGAACGATCGGAATCAAGTGCTTGGAAAGCCTTTTCATTTGACGAGATATAGGCATCAAAAGTGGCACGTGTTATTGTCTAAGGCAATGGTGCAACCTCCGAAGGAATTATTCACAATAGCGTGTAGCTGCTAAACTGTACAAACTAACCGTTCAAAATTTTTATAACGAAAGTTTTGTATTGGGTATAATACTTTAAGCTTGAACGGATTTAGTAATCAATATCCAACATTGTAAGGTGGAATCAGATCGGATCGGTAAAATTACAAGGCTTATCGAACTAACTATTTTTGTGTTATAGACCATGACAAATAATTTTTTAGAACAAAAAATAATCATAGTAGGGTGAAACTTACCGGAAAAGAAAGATAAAACAACAAATATTATAAGTTGATCTAAAGACGGGAAAAGGAAAGGGAAGGGCCTAGTTGTATTTTTAAAAGTTAAGAATGGTTTATCTCGAAATCCGGCAACACTAAAAATGTTTTTTCGTAATGTTTTAGATACAGAAAAGATCTATAACTTTTGTATACAGACCTTTTTCACTTAACCCCAAACTTTTTATCAAAAAATCACATAACCTAAATTTTTGGGGTTTTATACTCTTGCAACCAGTTGCTACAGCAAGCGCGATCTCGGCAGCCAACTGACCGATTTCCATAAAATTCAGAACGTGACATTATTTTCCTATGTCACTCTGTGAAAATGAGTGAAATCGGGCAATAACCTCGGCTACTTCCCATATAGCACAATTTTAATTTCCACTTGATTTGTTCAGTTTCCAGTGCACAAATCAAGAAGCAATTAATATAATGGAACTTAACTTTGCACGAATAATGCCTTTCATGTACGCCAGCCTATGACAAAAAATTGTTGAAATCCAACCAAAACTGTTCAAGACCCTAGGTACTAGGGACCCCAGTACCTATAGTTGACTTTTTTCGAAAATGTTGGTCAATGTGTGAGATATGCAATAATGTTCAGGCAGAATCCTTTCCTGCAGTAGTTATTCTGTGTATCTTAATGAGTCGAATCGGCTCAATACTTCCCTGAGGCCCCCTATACCTAAAAAAAAGATTTTACTACTTCCTCGTAACTTTATGATGAATATACCAGCCAATATATGAGTTATATCAATGAAAATTTCAAAACGTATTTTACTCATAACAGTATATCATTGTGCCTGAAAAGGATATAATTGGGTGAAAACTTGACCTAGCCCCCATATAACCATTACCAGAATTTTAAATCAAGCGGCTGATTTTGTATGACTATGTATAATGATTTTGGTTTTCTAACAAATTGTATGCTAAATATATATGCAGATCAGTGTATAAATATATATTTTGTATGTATATATAAAATTTCTTAGATTCCGATCCTCTGGTTAACGTTTTACATCGTAAGGTATTTCCCTGTCTTTGATTTCAGCAAATTGCAAGAGTGTAAAATATTTGGTTGCACCCGTACTTAGCCCTTTCTTACTTGTTTTAATTTTATCTGGAAAAAATTTCTTTCTTTCATGAAATTTGGTATAAATTTAAGGCAAGAAGGTTAGTTGCATTATTGGTAAGTGTGTACTGCCAAAATGTGTAGTAAAGTAATAAATGCATTACTTCTCCTGCCAAGAAAGTGCATTACCTTGGATTTAAGTACATTTACTGATTTTTATTACCTTTATTTAATTAATTTAATCCCATTTCTAGGTAAAAAAATGTATACTAAAATATAAGTACTGTTTGTAATATTGCATATTGGTACATAGCACTTAACTAATTAGTTTTAATTTGAAAAAATCGCAAGTTTCTGAGCAGTTGCCGCCGGCCTCCACACTGGTCTACAAATCTATGTGCATAGGATTTGCTGGTACAGACTTTTGTAACAGAGGAAGAGTTAATCCCACATCGTGATCTAAAAAGTGAACTTTTACGTTATTTCAGAAGTTTACAGAAGAAGGAAAACCAATATAAAATAGGAACTATTCATATTGAAACAAATTTTGAGATCTAGTTATTGGTTATATTCTGTAGCAGAAACTTTGTTCATAAACATAATATACACATATACATCGAACATTTTCAACAAAAAACGAAATTAAATTTTTAATGTTGCGTTTTGCATTTTATCTGACGACATTCTTCATGCATGCAGATACTATTATGGTGTCCGTTATTGAGTTTTTTGTGCAACCCCTTGAATTTTCAGTTTTTTCCCAAAAAAACGTAAACAGTTTAAGCCGTGCCTAAATCATTTTATATTATTTTCATATTTTCCAATAAATTTTTAAAGGATTTTTTATCTTTTGCAATAGATTTTTTTCTCAAAGCCAACAAATCTACAACCTTGAAAAATTTATTTTGTAATACGAAACTTTCCCCTATCTGTTTCGTAAAAACATTATTTTAATAGTTATACTGAATTAATATTTTGCATCAAACATACCATATGCACATAGTACACCATGTCGAATAAGCAACAGATTTTGTATAAATCACTTGCATGAAAGCTAAGGTTCTACATACAATAGCTCTGTATAGCTTTAAGAATAATTTTTTATAACAAAATCATTGCGACCTTTTCTGTAGAGTAGAGACTCTTTCATTTACATGGTATGGTAGATAGTAACGTCAAAATAAACCAAAACGATCATATAGTAAATTATATGTGACTCAGTTCAAAACTATGAGCTCATTTTATCTAATATTATTTGTAAGATTTCCAAATTATACTCTCACGGTACACTATAGCATTACGAATTTTTTAATAAAATTTTTTTAGATTAGAAAATAGGTTTTAAATTTTTTATCCCAAATATCTTTTTTTAATTTCTAACGAGGATTTCGAAATTAGGAATTCAACATTTTAATGTTTATATTCATAAAAAAATCTAAACTTTAATTAGGAAATTTTAATTTTGAATTAAACAGATTAAAATATAAAGATTTTGAATCTTTAGGATAGTCGACCTAAACTCTAGAGTATTGAAGAGGATGGCTCTGTGCGAGCCCTAGTTCATAGTAGTAAAACACGAAGTGCGCAATCACGGAAATATAAAATTTCAAAACACTCATTTTAATTTTTAATTATATGCTTCTGATTCCTTTTTTTTCAATCCACTACTTTGGATTAAAAACTAAAAAACTACACAATCTTACAGTAATTTTGTGAATTTTTCATGCTAATTTTGGGTTGCTGAAACCAAAAATGATATTAAAAATTTCCTAACACGTAGTATTTGTCAAGAGGTGTAGGTGTCAAACCAACACCATTTACTAAAATGGCAAAAACAGCTATACGTGATAAGAAATTTTGGTCTCAAATTCGTAATCAAGATACCTCAAATTCACCATATAACTCTTAGCATATCAGTCACCAATGTTTTATATAAAAATATATATATATATTTTCCCGTAGTTCCTAGGTGGAACATAGGGCCTCTGTGGGTTTAAATAAAAATAGGCGGCATAATATAAGCTCTAACCACTATATAAAAAATAATAAGATCTCATTGCATCTTTTCATTTTAGAATCCATGATAATTCTTAATCTTATTCGAGACAGATTTTGAGTTATATTCAAGTATATAAATGATAAGGATCACTAGATTAGTTGAAATCTGGCTGTCTGACTGTCTGTCTGTCGTTTTAAGCTGTAACTTGAGAATAAATCGAGATATCCTATTGAAACTTGGTACGGAATTCTTTGGCCCGCAAATGCCAATAATCCAAAGCACTAAATTATTAAAATTATTATATAAAACTGCAATTTCATACAGGATATCGCAGAAGTGAGATGAGCTTGTGGATTGAAAAAATTTATATAGTGAGCGTGGATCCGCCCTTTAAATGATTAAAGGTACATCTATCAAGCTAACTCAACCTTTATATGGTATGTTGGGAAAATGGTTAAAATTATCCACGCCCACTCCTCAGATAACAGTTATTGTAAAAATTATTAAAAGTGCGATAAATAAATGAATAAATTAACCGGGATGATAAGGAAGGGCTACATGAGAGCTCCTGTAAAAATTTAAAATTGGAAACTTTATAATTTTGTACTTGCAAATCAAAGTTTTTTTCTTCGCGGGGTGTCACTTATGATGGAAATAATGAATAACTTTTAACTTTTTGGGGACCCGCGCCTGCTAAGTCTGATACTTTTTGCACTGTTAAAGTTTAATTATATTATTCTTTTCAATAAATAAAAATAAGTTTATTTAAATATTTTTCCACTTCAATGTTTTGTTTTACCAGAAAATGAGTTCCTTATATTCTTAATAATTCTAGGTTGAAAAAACTTCCAAGTAATGAAAAAGCCAAGACATTATCATTGTTCTTATTACCATATATTCACATTTTTAAAATATGCTTTAATTACATAATTTTATATTAATATTTAAAGCAAGCAAAAGCATGTAGCCATGCCATTTTGTTGAAACAAATCAAATAAAATTTTGTCAGAACTCGCACCTTAATTATGCAATTTGCTTTTACGGCTATATAAATATTTGAGAAGCGTACAATTTTCAAATTTACTTACTTATTACAACACATTTATAGACTCTCGCCAAAAAGAGTTCTAAATATCAACAACTTTTTATGATTTACAAATATTGCATCTAATAAAAATTCACATAAAAATATGCCAAAATTTTCCAATAAATTCTCTTTGCATATAATTTAATAGGCATGGTGAAGAAGCCGTTTCGTCGCTACAGTGTGTGAAAATAAATCAGGATAACCGTTGGAAGTAGATGAAATGGAAGAATGCACAAAATTAAGCTAAATTTGGCAAGTCCTAAGGCAAAACAAAACAACTAGGCGTCTTCGAGTGTGAATGTGTGTATATGAGAGCATTGTATATTTAGTGTGTATGTGCTTAGGGAGTGCCGTTGCGTACGTTGGTAAAACACACAAACAAGCTGTCGAAGACAATATATAAATCAAGCAGAAAATCCTGAACTTTCACAGGCCACAAATAAAACATGAGACTTAGGTATACGCAGCGGCTTCTTCGGGAGTTGCAGAGCAAAGCGCGACTGCAATGGATACAGTATAAATTCTGACAATATGTATAGCATTAAAAGCAAATTTATATATATGTATATGTCAGCTTTAAAGCAATCAGCAGGGTGGGAAATATCTACACCCTCTGCCCGCATGTGTGCTGTATTTTGGCTCGGATGCTGTGTGAGCAAAGAGTGTTTATATTTAAGAGCAATTGTTTGCTCTTTTGGTATCTTCTCTTACTAAACATTTCATTTGCTTAGCAGACGCCACGGCGTATGAGTACTGTTGTTTATCAACGCCCTTTAGACGCTCTCTACTCTACTCCAAGTGAGCTTTCCCGCTCAACTGATTCTGCCTCTTAATTTGTCTTACGACTGGCTTTATATGATTAATATGCTACCGAATGCATATAATTTATAGTAAAATCCCAACATCCCTTTTGCATCACAACCACAACATTTTTGACTGTAGTATAGCGAACTCTCAGCATACATGCAGTATACAGTTCATATAATGTACAACAATGAGCGTAGTAAACCAGTCGTGACGTCACAGAAAACGCCATCGCTTATCTCACAAACTCGTACATACACACACACATATATTAGTATTATATTTTTATCTAAAGTAGAGAGCTTTAGCAACTGAGGCTGTGCACTAAATGAAAGCACAAATACACACACACTGCTGTATATATATGTATACGAACCTAGTCCCCACTGCGGTTAAGCAAAATTTATTACATTTTGCAAAGCCCTGACCAACTGATTCGGTTTATCTTTGACTGACGTTGAAACTATGCATCACAATGCAGCGCGTGTGTGTATGTATGCATGATGTAGCACTACATTGATACACTTATAATTATTAATGTGCAAGAGCTGAGCTCTGTTTGTGTTCCTGGTGCAGTTTTTTTTTCAGTTTGTTGTATTAAAGTGGAATGGTTGCTCGTTTCACTTGAGCTTTACATTGTAGCTTGAGTATCTGCCTGGGAGTGCCTTGGCGTATACGTAACGTACAAAAGTAAGTGCCAGGGCAATAGCCTTTGAACTATTACAATCGATGCTATAATAATGTGGCAATAAATTTGGCTTTTCTTTGCTACATAAGTTATTCATTTACATATTTAAAAGTAAATTATATTAATTTGTTTACGTGAATTAGATAAATATTGTTAGCTGCGCATTTTTCTTATAATAATAGCTTGGATTTGCGAATAAAGTTACACCCTTTATATTGTAGTTGGTTTTGACAATCTTGTTATTTAATACCCAATTTATTGGAACATGTTTCTAAAGATTCTATCAGTTGAACAATTAATCTAAAAATTGTTTAAGGCTTGACTCAAACTCATCTTGATTCGATTTATTGCGTCGCCTTTGAGCCAGAAATATACTTGAAGAATTTAACCAACATTCCTTACAACGTTGTTTAAAAGATAAATACAGTATAAGATTTTCAAATATAGCACATTTTTCACAAAGATTTTTACTCGGAAGTATCCCATTCACTGGCAGTCCTAGTGAAAAATTGGAAGGAAAAACGATTTTTTCATATTTCACTAGTATTTACCATTACAATACCATTCTATAATTTAATTTCGATATCTGAAAAAAAATTTCTAGTTTATGAGTAAAATTTTTATTAACGGCGCCATTTTTTTAGTTTTTGTTTTTTTTTTCGGCCCTAGTATGAAAATCAGCTTCAAGTGAGAACATTTGTTTTTTTTTTACATTTCTTCCACAGAAAAGGTCGAAATCTCTGCAGGAGTGGGTGAGCGCCTTTGTAGTCCGCGTACAGTTCGAAAAATATTTGGTTTTTTTTTCATTTAAAAATAATTCTGCATTCTTAAAACATGCCTTTGTGTGTTCTTATGTATGTATGACTTGATCGATGAAAACAAGAGGTAATCGGAAGGGACTAAGTCTGGTGAGAACAACGAATGTGGTAGCAGCTCCCAGCTAAATACTTTGATTATATACTGAACAGATTTTGCTTTGGGTGCAGGTGCATTGTCTTTTAACAGAATTACTTTGCCGTGTCTTCTGGCCTATTCTGGTCGCTTTGCGATCAATGTACGGTTCAAATTGTTCATTTGTTGTTGTTGTAGCGATAAGTATGAACAGTTTCAGTAGGTTTTAGAAGCTCATTATATACCACACCCTTCTGATCCCACCAAGCACAGAGCATTTCCTTCTTTCCGAATTGATCTGTTTTTACATTTGATGTTGATGATTGCCACGGATTAACTCGTGATTTTCTCCGTTTCGTTTAAATTTTTATTTTCATTCCGATGCAAATTTGATTTTCTTTCGTGCCTTTGAAGCAAAATTTCAAAAACATCTTTTCAGTTTTCCATTTGTCTTTCAATTCATGAGGCACCCATTTTCCACACATTTAACTTGAAACACAAAATATTATCTCCATCCGATTTTGCTTCCAGTTCGGCGTATTCAAACTTGTTTGGTGGTCACAATCATTACATCTGAACCTCTGAAACCATATTTTGTGTGTTATTTTTGACAGAGCATGATCACCATATGGCTCGATAAGCATTAGATGTGACTCTGTAAATGAAAACAAAAAAATTAATGCCTTCCGCAAATAATCACTTTTCGGTACAAAATTTGACAATTTAAAAAAGAATTATTGATATGATATTTTCAGTACACTGATTGTAAGGTAATTGAATATCTTCGACAGATGCCACTCTTTATTTATTATTACTGTAACATTTCATATCCTGAGGGTATATAAAATGTTTTTTTTTTTTTTTTTTTTTTTTTGTGGGTCATCATCAGTGCTGTCGTCACAGCAACTGTATGTGCCAGGTCACTAAATATCCCCCATCTAAGAAATCGTCGCCCTCCCTATCATCCGCATAGTCAATTAAGTCGATTAGTCTGGCATTTCGAGCTTTAGGATAGCGTCGTGGCTGATGTTCTGGGCCTAAAATGGATCCTTGTGCTACTCCTGATGTGACCGCTATCTATCGTGATCCCTCTCTAGTGTAGTAAAGCAATTTTCTGTTACTAAGGTAGCTTCTTATGCTTTTCCTATTTTTCCGAGAGCGTCGATCATATCCCATCTAGCCCATCCCATCTAGCGCAGTTGAAGGCGTTTCGGACAACTAAAATTGCCAGCAACAGTATTTTTTTATATGTATGACATATATGTACGCTGTGCGGTTTCTATACTTTCAATAAGGTATTTTATAGTTCTTAGAGTTGATCTGACAGGTCTAAAGCCGTGTTGTTTAGAGGAGAGTTTTTCAGCTTCATTGATAGCCGCTGCGAGTCTGGGCTTAAGTAGCCTTTCATAAAGCTTTCCCACTGTGTTAAGCATGCATAGTGGACGGTATGCTTATGGTAAGTTGGGATCTCCTTTTCCCTTATTGAATTATTATTCCAGAGTTCAGGGAATATTCCGGCTTCAAGGCAGGCGTTATACATTTTCAATAGGCCCCGTCCAGGCAGAGTGATTTATTGGCCTTGAGCTTGCCAGTGGCTAGTTTCAACTCTTCGAGGGTAAACTGGGGATTTGGGAAAATCTTAGAGTCTGTTTGTGGATCGCTAGCTCTTTTATCGTGTGTGGGAAAAATTGCGTCTACGATGAGATCCCTTTTTGTAGCGGTTAACTCTGGCGACTTTGCTTGTGCGCCGAGTTTCTTCATTACTATTCCATACCCAAGTTCCTAGGGCTGTTTGTTAATGTACTCGCGTAGTTCCTCCCATTTTTTTTTTTTTTTTTTGCTATCATCTATGGCGTACTTCAACTCTTTTTTTTTTTTTGCTGTTTTGTAATCCTCGGCTTCTCGGGATGCAGCTTCTCTGAGCCTGGATCTCGGGTAAAATCGGCGAAAGACAACGCATGTGCGGCTGAGCTGGACGATATTCTCAGTATACCAGTAAACTGCTGCTTTATGTTTACTATGGGAAGCTTTGGGAATTGCGTTTTGACAGGCTCTCGTTAAATTAAGCGTTGTGTGCTCGACCATTTTTCTTGCAATTTTGGGGGAGCAGCTATATGGGTTCTGGTTGTCTATTTCAGATATTAATTTCAATGAATTTAGTTTCGAAATGTTCCACTTTCGTATTCTAGTACTTTTCCTGCGCTGGTTAGCGTGTGTTCCGGCGTCGATCGTGAAAGAAATGTACTGATGATCGCTGCCAGTGTAATCTTTTATGATTTATATTTAGTTTGGCACGATATTTGTAAATATCTTTCTATACTCTTTACGATACAAAAATGTACCTGTGAGAGGTATAATAGCTTCAACGTAGCCTAAGTTAACGACTTTTTCTTGTTTTATAAATAATTTACTGATTTTTTCAGCAAGATATGAACAGATGCGCTGCTATTAAGCCTTATGTTGAATAAAATACCGTTTTTAGTTTGTTACAGATAGCACCAGATTCCGGATCACCGTTGTCCGTAAGAGACAACGTAAGAGATTCTCTTCAAAAAGTGATTTTGACTTATGAAGCTGTTACCGCAATTTAGTAGCAAAATCTGAATGCAAATATTTTTACATCTTTAATAAAAGCTGAAACAAAAAATTCTATTCATTTTTCCTTACTTCCAGAATACATTGTGAAAATTAGCACAAATTTTTTAAGGCTCTAAACTAGACTAAGACTTTAAACATTTGCCTACAATGTTAACAAATCACTAAAAACATCAGCTAAACAAATATGTGTAGGATCATCCTGCATCATATTTGTTGTCCCTAACCATTCCCCACTTCAAAGATAGTTGTGCACTATTATAAAAACCAATTAGCTAACTTATTCTGTATTTGAAAAACCTGAACTCTGCGCGATTCATTTCCCATGCCCTAAAGAAAAAAGCAATCAATGTCAGCATTTGCTCCTCCCACATGAGCCAACACTATGGTCGTTGATTTATTAAAATGTCACCTATACATATACAGTGTGGTTGTCAGTTGAGCTTTTGTTTATATTTTTATTCCAACAGTTATCCATTACCGATACCTCCTTTTAATTGCATAGGCTTCACTGGTTTGCTGCTTTTAGTCACCTTTCAAAGGTATCGATGTACAAGGGCAGCGTTGCAACAAACATTTGTATGTTGTTGTTGTGACTGTCTATCTGTGCTCATGTGCTCACTGGTGATAGCGCACAGTGTGCAACTGCTTTCTCCCCCAAGCATAGTTTCAATTTTGGATAGCAGTACTCGTACACTACTATTTCGACGTTTGCTCCGTTACTATTCAGTTATTGTCTGTGTTGGTCTGTCTGCTCGTCACTTCATTTGCCGCTTCGCCACATCTCCCCCCAGCATCTGTCACTTACTGCCATCAACTTTTATTAGCAATTTGTACATCACAGCAAAACACTCTTACTATTTGTGTTTGTGTGCATGTGTGGGTGTATGCCTGCGTGACTCCGGTGAACGTGATATGTGTTAGGAACTGTCATAAATGTATATATGAATAGAATTTTCGCTCGTCGCTGAATTTTTTGCATTAATTTTTTCACGGTACAAATACAGTATTGTGCTAAATATATCTAAAATGTCTGAAAACTTGCTAACCCAACTAGAAAATAGGATAACTATTAAGCTTCAGCGCCCAAAACACCGTTAACTCAAAAATGTATCTTGTACCATAAACATATTCTCCTGGATGGCTGAGTTTTGGCCTGAGCAAGCGGTTGTATTCGCCGATGTCAGAAACATGGAAAAAAGCAATATTGGTCGGTGATTAGATTTTTTTCTATCTGAAATTGCGACGTTGAATCAAGAAAAAGAGCCTTTTCTTAGATGGTAATCGTCAAAAATTGTTATATCACGCCGCGCAAATGACTACCACCAAATTAACATGACAGAACTCCCTTTTTTCTTCTCTACTGAGATAGGTACCGCTTACGCGATTATAGTCGAGTTTATAACAGCACTCGAGTGGTTCTTCCTTTTCACTGTTTGCTCTTCTTCTACTTCCCCCGGCGGGTACTGCATCGAATACTCTTAGAGCTGGAGTGTTTCCATCCATTCGACGGCGCGACCTAGCCAGCGTAGCCGCTGTCTCTTAATTCGCTGACCTACAAGTTTGTCGTCGTACGTCTCGTACAGCTTTGTTCCATCGACTGCGGTATTCGACGTTGCCAATGCGCAAAAGACCATACATGTTTTGAAGAACCTTTCTCTCGAACACTCGAAGCGTTGACTCATCAGATATTGCCATCGTCAATGCCTCTGCACCATACAGCAGGACGGGGATGATGAGTGACTTGTATAGTAGAATTTGGATTTTATTAGTCGGGAAAGAACTTTAGTTCTCAATTGCTTATTCAGTCCTAACTAGCACCTCTTGACAAGAGTTGTTGTCCCTTGCATTTAGAGGCTGACGTTGTTGTTGGTGTTAATGCTAATTCCAAGATGGACGAAATTATCTACGACTTCGAAGTTATTTCTGCCAATAGTGACGTGAAAGCTAAGTGGCGAGTGCGACTACTGTTTATTTGATAACAACGTCCGGTGTGTTTTACGTGGGTACCTGCTGACGACAGCCTTACTCCACGGCGCTCAAAAGCACAGCGGATCAAATCAATGCGTTGATCAGCGCCCTGAGAATGCTAAGCATTTTCAGTACCAATTGGCAGTGTGGAATGGACACTAACCACCTTGGTAAGGTTCGAGGCCCATCTAAAACCTCTGCCGTGCTTTGGGTCCGGCACCCGGTTGCAATGCAACTCCACATTCAACTGACAGGGTCAGTTCTACCCGCGATTTGGGTTTCAACCACAACCACCACGATACTCCCCGAGGGGCCGGTCCGCATGATTTATTTGATAACAGGAAATATTTCGTCTTGACCTCGTTCACTACTAGAGCCATTTGCTATGCTTCCTTATGCATTCTGGAGTAAGCAGAACTAACGGCGCGGTTTTTGAGGATAATGATATCAATATCATCTGCATACGCCAACAGTTGTACATTCTTGTAGAAAATTATACACTTAAATTCCAATCATCGGACATGCCAGTCACAACGATCCAATTGAAGCATTCGCCGGGGCAACGCAACGCGGATACAAGTCGAATTTCTTAGAGATTACTCACACAAAGTCGTACAAATTTATAGTTCATTAATAAATATTTACTCGTCAGCAACACACATCAAAAGTAATTGATTGATGATCATATGACTAATATAAGAATTATATTGCATATTTCGCATTCTCAAAATGCAGTATTCGACCTCTGAATATTTCATCGAAATATATCAATAGCCTATATTTGGCCTGGACATACTTAACAAATAATTTATATTGATTATCTAAATGCATTCGAATATACAATATACATATGTCACTTTATTTTATCAATCCATTACTATTTTAATAAAGACAAAAGCTTGAAATCGGCTTAAATGAAAAACCAAAATTGAGCCAAAGTCAAGCCGAGATAAGGGTAGCAAGTCAAGTGCAAACCCAAAATCCATATATATGCTGACAAAAATACAAACGTGCATATATCAACTACTATATATGTAGGCGCAGGTATGACCTACATATATGCATTGAACAAATTACTAAAGGCGCTTAATTACAAATTCGCGAACGCACAAACAAGCATACATATAAATCTGTATAACCGCATAGGCTTACATATATACATACATCCATTCTCTGCTGCACACCCACTAAAGTGAATTGCTGTCACCAGCCAGAGCCACGGTTTCGTTGGTTGGCAGTCAGCCCGCTGCGTCATTTGGCCTAACGAACCGCGTCGAGTGAACGCAGCCAGGCAAATGCACACTGAGCACAGCTCGACACCGAAAAAGAACGGAGCCGGGTGCAAAGAGTCTAACAAATAAACACTCAACACCAACTAACGCGCTTTGGATGCCTACATAACCACCTATGCAGCAGCCATGCGGCAAACAAGCACCAAAGGTGGTGAAGGTATGTAGTGGGCGTCAGAGCCGGCCTAACAATGGCCATAGTAGACACAAGCTGCCGGTTCGAAAGCTGTCAAGCGGCGCACAGGATATGGCGTGCGGTGAGCGCAACGAGACGCGCACTTAATTAAGAACTCATGTTAATTGTAATTATTTGGCACATGAAAATTTTATTAATTTCCACCGCATCGCGAGCTCAGCAGCAGCGCTGATGCAAATGGCAATGACTGTATATAAGCGCTTGCATAAATAAATATGTATTGTAGTATAAATGAAATATTTTACAGTAAAGTCTTAATAAACTGTTTAGTATGATTATTCAACGTACTAAAATATATTATTTTCACATGTGAGATAGATAAAAAAAAATGCTCGATGAATAAAGAGCTGCAGGACACTGAGAAAATTAAATAAGATATTCTCAGATTGTGAATCTCATTAATAAAGCTTTAAGTTTTTCTAAGAAATCAACTGCTAACGGCATTCTATACTTTTAAGGTTAGATTGCTTATCAAAAATTACTTATTGAAAGTTATTGGGCTCTACCCCCGACCAAGCCACCATTTGTAATGAGATCACTGAATTCCTTACAAATTATTTGAGCATCGGCAACCGCAGCAGACATACGATGTGTGTTCAGAGCTTTTTGATCTGATCCGCAAACACTTTATAAGCCAATGACTGCCTCTCTGCTTGACTGTAAGTCGAATGCGAAGTGTGGTCAAAAAGTAACAAGAATTTTATTTTTTATTTTAAATATTTATTCATTTGTCTACACTATTGTTGTCGCCTTTAAAATAGTCTCCACTCGCTACTTTCAATCGTCGAAACACTTTTCAAACTCAATTTCAGCGAAGCGCTTTTAATGTCATCTATGGTTCTAGAACTACAGCCCTTTAAGTTTCTCTTTAAGTTTTAGAAATAGTAAAAAGTCACAGGGAGTCATGCCTGCAGAATATGGAGACTGGGGCAGCCTTGCAATGTTCACAAGAAGTTCCGAACAAATTCATTACTTACATTATTATTTAATACATTACAGTAAAAGATCTTCTAAAGATAAAACACCTACATGCTGAATGTTTTTATGCTCATCTTAGCGGGCGGCTAATGTGTACAAAAAGCTGCAAAGCACTACGCTCCTGCATTCAACCAAAAATCTTCATTTTGAATATCTTAATCTCAAGGGCATAAGCCGGTAAATATGTATGTTGCACAGAGTTCCCATGAAACTACAACAACAATGCACCCATTATAACATTCAACACATCAAGTAAAGCAATACATAATTTATTTTCTCTACAATACTGAAATTAATTATGAAAAGGAGAGTTTTGATGAATAGCGATTTAAACTAATTTTATTTGAGACCTAGTGATCTAAACCTAATGATCTAAACCTCTGTCTTAACAAAGATAGAACTTTTCTTATCTATATTTGACATTTAACAGAGTTCATTAAAAAAACTCACACATTTAGAATATCCAACCGGAAGAACGAAAAAACTCATTACGGTATATGAGACTAGTTTAATTCATACATCGATTTAACTAGAGCTCATAGTAGAGCAAAAATACTTTGTTAATAATTTTAAAACTCACAATTTATTCTTAATAATCCATGTCGTTCCCCTTAAAGTAATCTTCCTTGGACGCAATACAGTTGTGCCAACGTTTCTCCAATCCTCGAAACAGTTTTAAAGTCAATTTATGGAATAGCCTTCAATGCGCGTAGAAATTCACGTTTAATGTATTCAATTGACTGAAAACAGTTTCACCGGAGCGGTCGCCTGAGTTTGCTGAATAACCAGAAGTCACACGGAGCTAAATCAGACGAATAAGGTGGTTGCGGCACGATACCGATCTCACGAAGAATCAATGCAATCTGCGACAGTTCATTATCGTAGTGACAATAAGCAAGAGTTGTGGCCCAATAAGTCCGGCCTCTTTTTGCAAATACAGGTATGCTTGCGCATAATACTCAAATAGTCCTTGAAGGAATTCGGAGTGCACCACACCCCGATAATCGATGAAATGAGCTGCTTCGAGGTGGATTTTTTGGCTTCGGCAAACCTGTGACACGATATTCGATCGACTGATCATCTGTTTCCGGGTCATATGCACAGATCCAAGACTCATCGCCAGTAATAATACGTTTCATGACATCCTGGTAGTTGGAAAGCATTGTTTCACTGACGTTAACGCGAAGCTGTTTTTCGAAAAAATTTAGTGATTTTGGAACCAATCGCGCTTTCAGTTCAGTTGATGCTGATGGCCGTCCTGGAAGTCGTTTGGCGTCAACGCGTATTCGACTCCCTTTGTTTAATTTCGACCAATCAAAAACACTTGCTCGGAACAAACAATTATCATTGAAGGCCTCTCCCATATTCTGAACCTTTCGATGCCAGAAATTTTATTCCGCACACAACGTACTTCAGAAAAATAACCGTATACTTAATACTTATGATTATTTTTTGACATTTGGCATAGATGTCACTGTAGATCATACCAACCCAAAAAAAAATATATATATATATTTCGACGAATAGTTTTCGCGCGAAGTTTAAGATAATAAAATCTTACTATTTTTTGCTTACCGTAGTACTTTAAAAACCATGTCTGAGTCAATCTGTAGAGCTGTGAGGACATACCCATATAAAGAGTGCTCCGCTTTGAAATCCCCCACTTTTTTAAAGAAAAAATACAGAAATTTCAAATTTAATGGGAAATGTTTAATATTATTCGAAAAAACATGCTTTGGCAGTTATAATTAAATTAATTATATGCTTAAAGAAGTGCTCTATCAATAATTCCATCGATTGATGCCATGTGTGGAAAGTGTCGTCTTGTTGAAACCAAATGTCGTCGAGGTCGCGAACTACAATTTCAGTCATCAAATAGCCGGTTACCATGGCGCGATAACGGTCGACATTGACGGTTATGTTTGCACTGCCATAATTTTTAAAGAAATATGGACTAATTATTCCACCGGCCCACAAAACACAACCAATCTCTTCGTCATTTTTTTAGATATCCCAACGAAATTTAATACGTATATGCATTTCGACATTGCACTGATAATTTTTCGAAATCACCTTCTAATATATACATATATACAAATTCAACACACACAATGTATCTCATGTTCACCAAAGCTATTCGACATAGATATACACCATAATTACGATTCGAGTTGAAATCCGGGGAATTGGCTGTCCATGTGTCCAACTGACTGTACCAGCTGTAACTTTTGTAAAAATGTATCAGATAATAACCACGCACACTCCCTATATACTTTTGAATGGGAAGTAAAAACAATTTACTAAAAATATTTAGCATTTCTTTTTACACGTTTCACAGTAGAAATATTCGTCTTTTGAAGTACACCAATCAGACACCTGATTTTCGAATTCTGCGTAAGAATCGCAGTGCTGTTCAGCCAAGTGGGGTAATAGCACCAAGCCAAGTACCTTGATTGTGTTCTAAACCGATTTTGCTTTGTGAGCATTTACAAGTACCTACAGCACTTTGCTTCAAATGGAAACAAAAATGCTATTTACTTTCGGAATCTTACGAATAAATCCACGGTTCATCACTTGTTAGAAAACAGAACAGATGTGTTTTGAAGCACCGTTATCGCGTTTTTTAACATTTCTCTCGACCAATCGACAGGAGCCTTTTTTAGTCGAAAGTTCGTGAAATATTAAATATATGCTGGTCCCACTAATGGCTAAAGTTGTCTCAATTTCGCTATAGGTCACGTGACGATCTTCGAGTCAATTCACCATACAATCGATAAAAACTAGTTGGAGCTTCATCGTCAAAACTTTAATTCAATTAAGTTCAACTATGCACTCTTGATGAGTTGATCCACGTTATGAAAAATATTCACACGAAAATGTTCACGATTTAATTCAATTTTTTGGTCGAGATGAATACTTAACTTACTTAAAAAAAAACAAAAAAAAAAACATATAGTGCTCGTAGGTCAAAACGTTATGAGTATGCATACCATCAAAAATGTCAAACTTTACGAAAAAGTTGTGAGTTTCCATATTGCAACACTAGTGTTGCAAAATCCTGGAATATAAAAGGCAACTTAAGTAATGTATTTATTTAATAAAAGACGTCTTCACAATGAATTCCGGAACATTCATATTTTTTAAACTTACAACTAAGCAAGTGACCTCCAAACGAATGATGTACTATAGGATTAGAAGGCATGTTGGAGAAGCCCGTCTTTATTTAGCACTAAGTGCTAGCAGACACAATCATTCTTCAGTACAACCCAAATTCAGGGGAGAAAATCAATCAAGATACAGATATGATGAATTTTTCGAAAATTCCTAAGTTTCTAAACATTTAAATATTCAAGTTTTCCTCACTTTAAATCTTTAAATACGAGTATTGATATACGGGACTCTAATACTAATATTTTTTTCGATAATGAAAACCGTTATGTGAATGTGTGCTTTTCTTTATTTGAATATCCATCCTTTGTCTATATTGATTGACACCAAAGTGATTTCATTTGCTCTTTTTCCAATTCGCAATCAACTTTTGCCGGCGCACAGCTCTTTTTCGTGCTTTTGTATTCTGGATATTGTTTGTATTGTGATATTTTTAATTGTCATATTGGAAAAAAGGCACCAACGTGCCACACCTATATATGTATGTGCATACGGTTGGTTGTGTGTCGCACGATGAGGTTGTCATTATACTGGAATTCGCATTTTGTTTTTGCAATTTGTTAGTGTGATCGCTGTCAGTTTGCTGCTATTTGTAACTGCAACATTCTTATTGTCCTATTCGCTTGTTGTTGTTGTTTGTTGTACGTAGCACATTTCATTTGATTGCAGTTGTTGGAAATTGTGACATTAGCGGAAATGAGATTTTGCAATTGTATTTACACGCAACTACAGGAGCACGCACACTTCAACAGATAACTGTACATGCAAATTTGCCGTTTTGTACAATTGTGTATGTGTGTGGCATTGTTGTGTCTATCGGTATGCGTGTGTTAAATTAAGCGCATTTTATTTTGTTATTTGCGCATTAACATCATCATCATCGGGCCCCTCAACAGAATGACGAACGCGATGCTCGTCTAAGCGTACAACCAGCATTTGTCTGTTCGGGCCTGTGTTTGTGCTAACTGATTAAAAGCACTTGTCTCTGAATGCAATTTGATGCGAACACACGCAGCTTCGGCCGCATGCAATGAGCTAGCTAATCCCATACGCTAGGCGACCCAAAGCAGTGAAAGTAGCATTGGGACTTCGGCACTAGTTCAGAACGAGTTCTTGGCCACATTCAAAAATCTCTTTTATATATTCTTGCCTTATGAAAACTAAATTTAGATTAAATTTATATTTCTGGGTGTGTACGCTTATATACGAGGTATGTTTAAAAAATAACAGGAACTTTCGTTTTTCGAAAAAAATTTGTATAGTCTTTCATATAGTCTGCACTTAGGCCACGCACTTAGGCCACGCTTCTTCTAATCGTCAAAACACTTCTCCCACTAGATTTTTGGAACAACATTAACCTCTTTTGGCCACGTTGTTTTGTGAAACAACAGCCCTTTAAGGCTCTCTTTATTCTTGGAAGAAAAAGTTACATGGAACCATGTCTGGCGAACATTTCACCGTTCAAGTATTGCTTTTGGCCAAGAATTCACGAACAAGCAACGAAGTGTGCACTTTCGACAAACGAAAATCGTTAACCTCATAAACTGATAACTGTTACAAACAAAGTAAGCAATGAACAGAGCTGGCAGTTTTACCATACTATGGTAAAAAAATATTTGGACTCTCAAACTACTGAAATTTAAAATAACGGGTGATTCAAGTAGTGAAAGTTTTTTTAATAATTGTTTTTTTGACAGATCATGTCATGTTATTTTTGTTCAGTATTGTTTGGCATTTCATCGTGCAAAGCCTTAGACTTCAACAACGTTTCCAAATCGTTCAACTTTATTACAAAAAGTCACGTTCCGTAAAGCCCAACTTATGGTCAACATACAGGGTAGGCCATTTAAAGTTGACCCATTTGCCCATTTGCCAAAATTAAGGCGTCGCGGATAATCAGCTGGGTTTAGTTTTTGTGCCATTTGAATTTTATATGGAAACATCTTCAAATCTTTATGAATTATGCGTCGGAGAGTGGTGCGAGAGATGTCTAATTCCTGAGAGCGGCGATAACTCGATGTCGATGGAGTCTCCTCAATACTGGCTCGTACAGCTTCGATATTTTCATCAGAACGTCTTGTGCGTTGTCTGGATGCATGACTGGCATTACTGAGATTACCGGTGTTCACAAATTTTGCGTATAAAGACTTAATTGTGTTCTTAACTGGAGCACTTTTCACTTTATTTTTTTTGCGAAATGCACGTTGAGTTAACACAATTGAAAAGTTATTTTGAATATAAAGCTGAACAATTTCAGCGCGTTCTTTTGGAGTGTACTGTTCCATGGTATAAATTGTCTTCGAATGACGCTTCTAACGCGGTATGACATTAGCCGATTTGTCAGCGCTGTTAAAAGTTACAGCGTTGCCAGATGGGTCAACTTTAAATGGCCTACCCTGTAGTAGGTCTACTGAGCGTACTATTCTCAACACCATCACCCATCTAGAATACGGCCAGCACGCAGTGAAGAAAATATAGCAATATCGCGTAGTTGAGGGCGTACGCGAAGTCCATGGAGTGTCGATTCAGCGCAATGCGCAGCAACTCGGACTGACGTATGGAACGATACGTAAAGTCCAAAGTCTATATGGACAATACCGATTCAGGGCTTGGAGCAAAACATGCTTGTCATTCGCCAGTTACCAATCGAAATGCTCGAACGAGTCATCAGGTATTGGACCCAATGGAAGAACCATCTGAGACATAGCCTACATTTGAAAGAGATAATCTTTAAAAAATAAATGCCGAAGAATGTTCATTCAAATGATAATAAACATTACCCATCAAGTTTGAAGTTTCTGTGTTTTTTCTTTAATAAATAGAGAACTTCAAAATAGATCACCCCTTAAGTATGTAAACCCAAAAGTAGTGCGAATAGCTCACGAGAATCTTAATCTAATCGTAAATTCAATTAAAATGTAATGACCAACATAGTCGGTGTTAGGTTTGTTAGAAAAACAAAAAATCATTATATGTAGTACATGGGAGTTGGGGTAGTGTCGACCCGATCTTATCTATTTTTGTTAATACCACATACTACTAGCATGCCACATACTAATAAAATGTTCCCTGGGTTTGATTAAGGTACCTCACATACAATCATCAATCGTACGAAGTAAAGTCACCGAATGTTAAACGTTTGTTATTTGGGTTCTAGATCAAAATTCGTCAAATTTTATCTATTTTAGGCACAAAGATACAATTTTATAAGTAAAACACGCCTTCTCATTTTCATTGAGATAAGTCATATAATGGGCGATATATGCGGTATAAAATCACCCGAAAGTTCGAGAATATTTTTATTAGGTTTGTGGGGCTAAGGGCAGTATAGACCCAATTCAACTATTTGTGAGACACAGAGATAGTACTATCAGAAAGAATTCTCTCTGAATTTCAATTGTAACTATGTATATTCCATATATTGACCAATATTTTAGGTCAAAAGTAAATTATATCTACTGGGGTACACATATTCGGTACCTAGCGGCTTGAACAGTTTTAGCTGGATTTGGATAATTTTTGGTCACAATTTGGCATAATCTAAGTTATGTTTAGTTTTATCCCGTTTTATATATTCCTTCTTGATTTGTGTACTAGAAAGGAAAAGCATCAAATGGAATTTAAAATTTCGCGCTGTGGCTTAGGAATGCGATAAGAATGTCACGAACCAAATGTAGTCGAAATCGGTCGGTCATATCCCGAAATATGCGATGTCACCAAAATGTTGGCGGTGTCACGTTCATCGTCCAATTTCAAAAGCGGTTCCCATAAAACCCTCTCGTACCATCTTGGGTTCGGAGCAATCTCCGAATAAATTGTTCAGATCCGAACCCATAGAATTTTTGTTTAATATTTTATCGTGAAGTTTTAATTAATATCTTATGGTACGAGGTTATAAAACATAAGTCTTAAATCTATAAACGTAAGAAATTATTTCATGCACATGTGCCAACGCTTTTTCAATCGTCAAAACATTTTTTATAGGCACTTTCCGGGATGGCCTTCAGCTCTCGCGTCGAATTTGTTTTGATATTTTCAATTGAGTCGAAGCGTGTTTCCCTGCAGTGGATATTTAGTGTGGGGAATAAGAAAAAGTCACAGAGGCCATATCAGGTGAATACGGTGCTTGCTCAATGATATTTGTTGAGTGTTTAACCAATGATGGCTTTTATCATGATGAAGAATCCACGAATTGTTGGCCCACAAACTCGGACATTTATAATGGATAGCGTCTCGTAAGCGTCTCATAATACCAAAATAATACTTTTTGTTGACGGAACGTATTCATAGTCGACGACACCACAAATATCGGAGAAAACAATCATCACTTTCGATCGGCTCTTTTTTCGGTTATGGCGCGGATGATTGCTGGTTCGTAAGTGTGTCATAGTCGTAGACCCTTGTACCGGGATCCAAATGGGCTTGATCTAGCATTTCTGTAGCTACCTGCTCTCGATACCTTTTTTGAAGGAAACTCAGCTCTATCGGAAGATAGAGGACAGCAACATGTTGCATGTCCAATGTTTCATACATAATCGTACGTATGCTCTCGTGTGACATCTCCAATTTAGTTACAATTTCTCTTAAGCTCACATGATTATTTTCGGCAACAATTTCCTTCTCTTTTCCAGAACGACGCATGTCTTCGACGGCCTCCCGACCCTCCTTGAATGCTCTGTACCACTCGTAAGTGCGCGCTTTTGATAGAGCAGATTCACCAAAATCAACATTTTCAATGTATCGGCGCACGAAAATTCGTTCGTAACACAAAATTTAACACAAATACGTGATCAATCTTTTCGATCATTGTAAAATTCGACAATTTTAAATGATTTTCTTTTAAAAAGAAATATATCGACAAAGTTGAAATCACACAATAATTATCTAGTTAACTAACTATATATTGATGTACTCCAAAGCTAGGAAGAATTGTACACTATTGGATGACGTATCCTATAATGATGTACGAGTTTATCGAAATATAGTTAGATCGAATCAACAATCAAACAAAACGAAACAAAGTTATCACTTCCCCACAGGCATCCTTGCGATTTGTAGAAGAACAAGTGCTTGTGTGTATTTGTACCTTAAGTGAACGAAAGGATTAAGTATTTGTTTAGTTAAGTAAAACGAATGGCAGAGGTTGACAAGCCCGCCATGACAAGCATATTGAAATCAAGTTGATTTTGGGTATTTGCATGGCTTTGTATGTTTACATTCATCCACGAGTATATACATATGTATGTATGTATTACGAGTATGTATGCGCGTAGTTGTGTACAAAAATGTGTATTTTGGATTGTTTGCTTTAATTTTGGTTTCTCACTCGCATTTGTTTGTTTACGCAAACATGAAACCGCTGCACCCAAACTCATACACCCGTCAGGACTCAGTTCTTACCTCTCGACTCACTCATTCATAATTTTGTTTGTACTATTTTTATGACGCACCCTGTCATCACTGTGACCACGTTAAATTCACAGGATATTAAAATGTTCATTTTTGACGAGGGCACCGAATCCAGCAATTTCACATCAACTTAAGCGTTAATGTCGGCGATAGCAATGATCGCTGCATTGTTCATTTTGTTGACACAATGTTGCCTTTGGGTTAATTTTCACTTTATTCGCTCTTTTTTCTTTGTGTGATGGATAGGCGTGGCACTACTGCAGTGCGTCAGTACCGCTGCTAAATGACGATTTGGATTAAATATTAATTTCCATTGCAAACAAAAATGCGATAACTCACCATATACATTCGACAGTAAGTGAAATTTTGAGAGATAAAATTATTCAATATGGAACTTTGAACTATTATTTAAATTTTCTTATGAAATGTTGGTGTCATGTATACATGAAAAACCCTAGGTCACACATATAGATAGTGACACTTCTTGTAAATAAGATACTTTCATGACCGTTGACCGCGTGATACTGGAGAAGCCATTTAAATCTGTTGAGCCTAATTTGTTTGAAGGTGTTGTCAGAGGATGATAGTCCAGTCATTTAAGCTTAAATTAGGTAAGAATCTCGGAATTCGATATACCCATTTAATATATATGTCTGTAAATACCCTACCATATATAGGTTTTGAGACAACTTTAGGGTGTCAATACACAAGTATTTACAGACATATAAATGGGTATATCGAATTTCGAGGTGAACTTATAATACTATAATGACTGAACTATGACCTATTAATCGACGAGAGGCTTTCATGTGGAGATATAAGTCTTGACCAGAGTAATGGTCGATTTACCCATTTCCCTTGTCTATGGAAATGGGTATGGAAATGGGTTTCTTAATTCTAAGGAATTTCTGTGAATGCGTTTGCGAACAGTTTTATGGCTGAATTTGTTGTTCTACCAATTAACAATTAACAAAAATAATTAGATGATCCTGGGCAGTGTTTGGACCTGTTTAAACATGATAAACCTCTAATTTTTGCATCGACAATGGTCAGTAGATGAAACGTGTACAATTATTTTACTCTGCAGTCTTTAAGCCAAAATCTAAAATGTTGTCCCCCAACATAAGGGGGGAAAGTTATGGCATCTATATTTGTTTCAAAGAGATTCTTTATACTCGGTCTTTCACCTTCAATAATAAATATTGATAAGTATTAAAAACGAATTTTAACAAGAAATATGTACATATATTTTTGAAAGGGGCACCCGATATTTAGCCTGTCTGGTACGTTGTCTATGTGAAGTGGCTTACTAAAACTTATTGTTGTTTTTGAAATTAAATTACATTGTGCTTTTATCGTAGTTTTCTGCAACAAGGAGCTTTTTTATGGTTTGACCTTCTAACCAAATAAGTCATTATACAATTTTGTGCTTTTGTCAAATTAGTCTGTAACTCAACCCATTAGTTATAAGCTCCAAAAGCTTGGAAAAGCTTTGCCCAATAAACAAGCAATAAACAGAACATTCATATATTTTAAAATGGTATTCTAAACTACTTAATCTACCTCAAAATAATTCATTTCACAACGAACAAAATTGAACAATCGGTCTGTCACTGCCACTTTTTTGTAAAGTCATATATCAACTATTCGAATAATTTGAACCACTTTTGTGTTCGTCTTATTATCATTCATGAAAGTGACCGAAATAGGAAAATTACCTCTCTTCAGATTATTCCGCTTTACTATATGTACGTCAAGGCACTGAAATAGATTTTTGCACAACCAGTTCCTCAAAGCATGTGCATGAAATAAATGTCTAAAGGCCTCTTTCATCTAAAAATGGTCGAAATCGTTTCATAAATAAACTACTCAGTGCCTATCGCTCAACTTATAACCGAAAATATTAGTAACTCCATGAGATATATTAATGATTTTTTTTCGAATAATATTCCTGTGTCACGATATTCGGTCATTAACTTCACAAATTAAAGTTAATTAACCTTCTTCATCTTACTGAAGTTGACATAAAGCCATCACGGCAGTGCATTTGGAAAAATTCCACAATCTTATATTTAGGTATAAAGTCGATTTTTTTGTATATACACACTAAACAATGGATACCGAATTGTTTCAAATCATTACCTTCACATATCGTTTGATATCCTGGTATCCGGAAAGAATTGTTTCACAAACGTAAACCCGACTCTGTTTTTTCTAAAAAATTAGGTCCAAATGATCTTTCCAAAAGGTTTCCACTGATCCTTCTAATATTTCAACAACGCTTGTAAAATCTCTGACTGTTAAACGTCGATTCTCAAGCACCAATTCATTTATTTTATCGAAGTGTTGATCATCAGTTAATATTGATGGTCATTCTGAACGTGTTTCGTCGTTAACTACCATCTTAGAATATTTTGTACCAATCAAAAACAATTATCACCGAAGTCCTTTCCCAATGTTTTGAATGTTTCGGCGCCAGAAATTTTATTGCGTACACAAAAATTACCGTAACGTGTTTGCTGATTAACTTCACTCATCTTAAAAATAGCTGAATGCACTCTATGTACTTCACAAACCTATACTAAACTTTAATCATTATTTTCATCTGACATTTGGCACAGATGTCACTGACAGTCATACCAACCTAAAAAATAAATATTTCGAATGGGTTTTCGCATGAAATTTTAATTAAAAAGTCTAACTGTTTTTTGGCCACAGAAGTACATTTGCGGATTTGTCATGTCGTCTGAATGGATGAAAGCACTCCGGCTCTGAGAGTAGAGGAAGATCTCTACTCCGTTGGATAGACCAGGGGAAGGACCTGACTGCACTTGGAATCTAAAATAGCACCTAACAGCGAAAAGGAAGGACGACTGACGAGCTGTTGTAAATTCGGCTATAATCGCGTAAGCGGTGTCTATCCCAATAATGAAGAAGTAATTTTGCGGGGAAACGTCCTCTCGATTAAATTTTATTTTAATTCCAAAAGTAATTTCAACCAGTCCATCATCCTCGTTGTATTCAATTTCGACTTCTGGCTCTGGCTAACTTTATACCGGCGGACAGGGTGAAGTACTTGAATCTTATCTTCGATTAGAAGCCAATAATATTTTTGGAGTTTTTTTTTTTTTTTGTAGAGGATGCTCGATAAATTCAAAACTTTAGCACTTATCGTCTTCTATCATGCTCATACACCATGTCATTCTTCACCCATGGACACAGCTAACAGATGCACTGCGGCTTAGGCTGATATTTGACAAGGAGTCCGAAGCAGAGACCTACTTAAATTTTACCTTTTCTTCGATTGCATTCTACCTGCGGTTCGTTCTAGGCCACCTGCGAATAATTTTTGGGCAAAGCCGTTAAAGAAGAGGTGTGTGGGGCTTTTTCGTGAATGGGGGGCTGTTAGTAAGTAGGGTAGGTAGGAGTGCAGCCCCATTGGGTTCAATTAGCACTTTATGTGCCATTTTGATAAGTAAGTAGGGTAGGAGGTGAAGTTGTATAGAATTACTGGATTCTCAGCTCGCATCAACAATTTTGACCCATTCTATAGAACCATAGTATAGAACTTTTATCTAACCTAAATTTAATAACTTCTGTCGGACACACTAAATAATTATAAAAACAATTATAGAATTTATATATGTATTTATTGGATTGGATTTTTTAGTTATTGCATTACATTTCAGGCTATTAGAAATTGTTTTAATTTTTTTTTTGAATTTACACATAATACTTTCATTTCAATAGTTAATTCAATAGAAAACGCAACAAAACTTTACAGTATTAAGAACAGTATTTATATAAACTTTTTCTACAAATTATTGTACAATTTTTCTAATATTCATGGTTTCAATAAATTAGTCTAAATTAGAGTTCCCTTTAAGTATGTATGTGTGGCTTTTACATATGAGTCCTATGAAATGGTTTTGTAGACACACTGTTCGAATAGCTTGCGATTGATGAATGAATGCATTTTCCTTTTCAAATATGTATTGTATATGAGAGAACGTATGATATATATATGTGTATGTATGGCTGTTTGTTTTCATCGATTATTTCTGTGGACCTGTTTATATACGAGTATAGCACTAATATTGGCATTGTGTTTAATCTTTATTTAAACATATCTTAATAATTTTATGTTCAATTCTTTCGTTTTCGACAAAGTCAGAAAAATTTTTCAACTTTACGGATTGCTTAACAAAATTTCAGCTACGTAACAAAAACTTAAATACTGAAACTTAAAGAAATTATTATTAATTATTGTTTTATAATAATCATAATTGAAATATTTTACATATTTTTAAATTTTTTTTATGGAATTAAGGTATTAAAATACTGAATACTTTCATATCCAACAAACTTCGGATTAAGTCAAAGGAATGCACCGATTCTGTGTTGCATCATAATTGATTCAACTAGTTTCACGAACTTCTAGTTCAAAGAATAACTCTGGATGAGTTAAGTAGGAAAGTAAAGTTCTCTTCAAAAGAGCGTAAAATAGAACTGCCCAAGCACAAGCACAGAGCACAGAGTTTTATTCTGCCTTTCGTGAAGGCAGAAAATGCACTAAGTTTTCAGAATGATCACAAGTCAGTTTATATCCACTAAGTTTGGCTGATAATACAGTTGAAATATTCAGTGTACTTTTGACATGAAAATGTGTTTTCGAAGTTGAAAGAACACAAACTTTTGGAAGGTTTTCGAAATCATAGAACTATTCAAGGAAGGAGTAATCGTTAGGCATCTGATTACCATTCACTTGGGAGTGGCCAGAAACGATTCTTTTTCATACATATGTCTCAACCAGCTTACGACTTCCGGTCTTGGAATAAATATCTTCTGGGTAGCCAAAAAACATCCGGGTGAAGGCAAGCTTAAGTGAGTGAACTGGGTTTGAGACCTGCCACTTAAAAAATGCTTTCCATAAAAGAAAAAAAGAATAAATTAAAATATAGTTTGCTTTCTTCTCCACTAAGCGTGGCCTTCAGTAAGCTTCTACTGTTGCTCTACTAAGCTCGTAGCTTAGCTCATCACTTCACTAGCGCAAAGCCTAGCCCATAAATCAGTGCGATTGAGCATTTAAGTTGCTGTATGGTGTAGAAAAACATGAATGCACAACTTTGTTCATTTTTATGATGAAACTGGCTTAACAAAGACTGTAGCTTTACAGTTTTTCAAAAACATGAGTCGACTGCTCAACCTACATTTTAAGTATTTTTTAGGTAAAATAAAGCATTAAGATTACGAGCTGCCCAGGGATATTCAGCAATAGTTCAACCCTTCAGCCTAACCTAACCTAACCTCAAATTAAAAAATTTTGTTTTTACAGAAACTAATGATACTTCAACCCAAAGGCCTAACCTAAGCTAACCTCAACCTTAAAAACAGCAGCTTTCTATTTCAAAAGTAAAACTAATTATTATATTTGTTTTTGCTTTTCTGCTGCACATATGTATTTAATGGAAGAATTTCTTGCCAAACTTAATTAGTTTGAATGCCATTCTCAACGCACGAGTCTAACTGAACAATCTAACTTAACAATTTAAAAAAAGATCTATAATTATTCTACTAAAATAATTAGATAAATTATAAATAGATATTTAGTTAATATTAAAGCAGTTCTACATGTGTATATTTAAATATATATTAATATGAGTATATAACTATTGGCAAATGAATATTTCACTGAAGGTACTTGGCTATTAAACTTTAAATTAACAATTGACTGCAGCAATTTTTGTTGTTGTTTTTTCTCTTTAGCTATAATAATGCTTTTAATTCTCACTTATTGCATTTTCTTTCTTTGCTAACATTTTATTTTATTAGATTTACAGCATTTTAGCTATCATTTTGGTTTGTGTAATTACAAGTATCTATAAGTAAATGTTTAGGTGTACATAGGTATGTAATAGTATATGATAGTATATAACTAACAAGCACATTTGTTGAAGTACATTCGTGATTTTTCTTATAACTACAGTGGTGCAGAAAATAGTACTTTAATTTCTTACTCGAATTCAAAGGCAAAAAATCAAATTTAATACTTGAAATTTTTGGCATGCCACTGCAGTTAGACGATTTCAATTCACTAATAAATAAGTATATGCAATACTTTAATATATGTGGTACGAGTATTTTAAGTGTTTTTTATACGTAATTTTAAGTATTTGTGAATGCACTTAGAGTAAGTATAACATTTTCCCTAATAATAGTTCAATTCAAGTGGAGGTTTATGAAAGCGGGTCATATACATATGAGTATCTTAGAGTTCGTCGTTATATTTTATATAAGTTTACGTACATTTACCAAGGTGCAAAGTTGCCACAACTGTGAAATTTCAGCGTACAATTATCTTCTGACATTAAGGCTCTCCCATAATACTATATTTTTATTACAATTTCTAACTTTTTTTTCGAAATCATAGCATGTGTGTGATACAAAGCATTTAAAGACCGAAAATGAATTAGATTACTTTACATGCACCTTTTTGAAGAAACTGAAGATCACCGGAATGCTAAGTTGGCGTTAGAGATCAGCGTACTTGCATTTCCACTTGCTTGCCGGCTCCAACTCTACGGTGAGTACACATATATTAGCAAGTAAGTATATACATAATACATATATACTAGTATGTATGTATGTCTGTATATTCATTCTACCTTCAGATTTGCTCCACTTCATAATGCTTACTCAATAATACTTTAATTGTCACTTTTCCTTAGTGCATTTTTCTTTCATTCGGTATGTTTATCTTTAAATGCAAGTATTGTTCATTTTTCTAATACTGTTTAAGCATTTGACTCCTTCAGATTTTGCAATCGTGCCAATTGATTGGAATCCAATTCCTCGGGTATGCTTGCACGTCCACCTACAACCTGTTTGGGTGCTTGAACGTCGTCGGCGCTTGGTTCGGCATTAATATCGGCAGATTGTGCGCCACCGGCAAAAGCGTCATCGAAATTCGCATCAAAGTTGGCTTCGAAATTTGCCTCGAATCCATCGCCAGCGTCAGCTACGCTGCCTTTTTCGTTAAATGGGTCTTCGGCCTCTTGTAAGGTTTTTACTTCGGAGTCCGGATCCTGATCGGATGAGTGTGTATCGTCTGCAAATATTTTTACATTGACTTAAGTTACTATTTCTGGACAGAAAGTGAATTTAATGTTTTTTTTTTAATTTCTTAGCATTAATTGACAATATTTTAATAGTATTATCGTTCAAAGAAATTTATAAGAACCCTGAGACGAGAGAATACAATTCACCCCCTCTTCTGGTCGAGTTTACATTTAACAAAATTCGGGAACAAAACTTTTGAACAATTTTTGGTATGTAACGGCAGCCATATTCGACATCTTTCGCAATAACACGGATTGACTTATGGAATGACTTGTAGCGCTTCACTTAGAGATGTTTTCGAAGCAAAATTTTGTTCAACGAAACCCATTTCTGACTCAATGGATATATACATAAACTATGTAGCAAAATTGCCGTCTTTTAGACGAAGAGCAAACTAAAGAATTTTAAGATCTGCCATTTCATCCAGAAAAAATAAGGGTTTTTTGTGGTTTGTCGGCCGGTGGAGTCATCGCTCTATATTCCTTCAAAAATGATGCCGGATAACCGACTATTTGAAGCGTAAAATTGATGCATCAATCAATGATAATTGATGTATTCAGAGAATGCTTCGGTGAGCAAATAATTTCACGTTTTGGTCCGGTCAATTTTCCCCCAGATCGTGTGATATCATACCGTTAGATGTAAAGTCTAGAGTGGACAATTCCGCTTAGATTCAGGCCTTTGAGTAAAACATCACACGTATCATTCACCAGTTACCAGTCGAAATACTAGAACGAGTCATCGAAAATCAAACTCAACGCATGTACCATCTGAGTCATAGCCGCGGCCAACATTTGAAAGAGATCATCTTTAAAAAATAAAAACCAAAATTTGAAGTTTCTGTGTTTTTTCTTTAAAAAGAAGGGAAAGGTTATGTATGTAAGAGTTGGACAGTATCCAGTAAGAACCAGTACAATTGCAGCAAGATGATGATGATAATGGCAAGTAGTTTAGTAGATCTCCTGTATTCTACCCACGGTCACCAACTATCTGTCGTCAGAATCCTACCGAGTTACACTAACTCATCACCCCAAGCCTTATTCCAATGGTTTCGTAACCACCCTTTTCGGGGGAATATTTCATCGCCCTAGGTGATGATATCCCCTCCCGAGAGACTGCGTATTGAGATAGGTTCCGAACTTCCCTCCTCCTAAGAATCCCCACTCGGAGCCGATATCCACCTCCCAGAAAGATAATTCCACCCCTTATATGGTCCCAAAGATATTTCAATGCAAAGGCTAAGGCGGGCGATTACGTACGCACAATTTATTACGTTCAGCTTACCTTCATGATTCTCATTTTCATCAGCTGCTGCTTGCACCACAGGTTTCGGTTCCACCTTTTTCTGTTTAACCGGCTTGTCGTCGTCGTTGCTGGCAGTTTTCGCTGTTGCTGCAGCTGCACTACCTCCATCACTCTCTCCTACCGGAGGGAAAGATTTATCTGTGCCGTCTTCAACCATTGGGGTTGCGGCAGTAACAATTATTTGTGCCATACCTAAATTTAGAGAATTACCTTCCTTGCTGGGTCCGACATTTAAAGCCGGCGGCGGCAGCGATGGTGGTGGATTACCATCGTCGCTGATATCGTCCTTTAAAAATAATTAAGAAAAATATTTTTAATTACACAAGCTTAGCATGGAGATCAATTTTTTATAGAGATAATAAGATAAATATATACAGAAAATTTTTAATCATTACAAAATAAAGCTTTCAGCAATTACCTCCATTCCAGGCTCTTGTATGAGTACTGAATGCATTAAATGAGAAAGGTTTTCTTAATGTTAACATGTTTCAAGTCTGTTGAAAAAGCTTTTGCTAGTAAGTTTATTTCTTTTATTTGCGTATTGAGCAAAATTGAGAGGAGCAAAATTAACGGTAGCAGAACATGATTTCTAACACACTACATTTACATTATAGAGATATGTACCATATATTGTGACATGTACATATAAAAAGAGTATAAGTAAAAATTGTTGTAATTCTTTACGTAAAATTTTAAGCTACTTAACAAATATGTAGGTAATTATTTTGTATTAAAAATTTTTCTATTTTCTAAATTTATTTTCGCTCATGTACCTGTCACAAATATATTTTATTCATACTTTATAGTTTTTAGTGTAGTATTTCACACATTATTTATAGTAATGTAAACATTTAGAAAAAAACGTGCGCAAAATATAAAACGAATTATTTACGAAAAAATATATAAATAAATATTAATATATAAATTATATATGTATTATTATTATTATTTTTTTTATTATTGAGCTGAATATATAATTTATTATCCCCTTTTAAATTTTTCGAATATTCAAAAAGGAGATAAAATTTTGAGGTTTTATGCCCTACCCTTCGATCAACTAAGTTCAGTACTATATGAAACACATTTTTTTCATTTTGGTAGACGTATTACCATTACATTATTAAAAATCAAAAAAGATCATAGTAAGATTAAACCCAGACTGTTTAGCCCGATTTGCAGCAAAACTAGGAACAAGTATTATAGAAAACTGTTATATGACAATGTTGCAGGTAATTAAAAGATCTATATCTTAAAAACTCTAATATTCAATCAAAAAATCTCAAGTGAAATGCGCTTCGCGCATAGTTTTGCCGAAAATCTAGATAAACCATTTTTAAATTTAAATATTTAATCCCTTTCTTTTCATGACTTCACTTTATTTTTGTTTATTTTTTTTTTTCGTTTCCTATGGCCTTCAATCTACTATGATTTTTTTCTTTGTCTATAATTTTCAAAGGCTTCTGCACTAATACTTGATATTATTTCGAGATTGTTAACACAAAATGTTGCTCAGTGTAGAAAAGTCACTTAATTTTAATTTTTAATTTTAGGGAAAATTGTTCGATTTACAAGGTACAGTAACGGGTGTTTTTAGACATGTGATTTTTAAAAAGAAATAAAACAAGAAAAAACGTTAATTCAGCTGCACCAAAGCTAGTATACTCTTCACAGGTGCATTTCTTTTAGTAACTATGTGTCTAGCTTGTATGGAAGCTACATGCTATAGCAATCCGATCTGAAACCAAATTTCGTGAGTACACATTGTCAAATGTGAAAGTTTTCCATACAAGACTGTCATTCCGATCATTCAGTTTGTATGGCAGCTATATGTTATAGTGGCCCGATATCGGCCGTTCCGACAAATGAGCAGCTTCTTGAAGAGAAAATGACGATTGCAAAATATCAAAACGATGTCTTAAAAACTGAAGGACTAGTTCGTATATATGCAGACGGACGGACAGACAGGCGGACAGACAGAGAGACGGACATGGCCAAATCGACTCAGCTCAATATACTGATCATTTATATATACACTTTATAGGGTCCCTGACGCTTCCTTCTGGGTGTTTCAAACTTCGGGACAAACATAATATACCCTGTTTAGGGTATAATTATACGGTGAAAGGCTCATAAAATCGAAGTTTTTGAGTGCTAAAAAATCAGGTTATTTCAGTCGATGTGGGAGAGCACGCATTTGCGTCGTGAAGAGTAATCCGTCTTTCGCGGTTGGCGGCAATCATCTCGGACTTATCTGAGTAGACAGCCTTCACCAAGGTTTCCTTCAATAAATTGATGGCTTCGTTGGCTTTTTAACATATTCAGCCACGAGAAATTATTAACCATGGCTTTATAGCCATGTTCCCCATTGCCCATAGCAATATCAGCGACTTTTTTTGAAGTTTGTTCATTATGAAATGTAGAATCAAACTGAGTATAAATCAAGTAGTAGCTGTCAAAAAGACCAACTCAGAAAAAAATATTGCCTAATGAAAACCACACGTCTAAAAAACACTCTGATATTAATTAAAAAAGAATTTAATTTTTTCCAATGGCCTTTGGAGTGCAAAATTTTAAGTTTCGGAAAGGTGGAGATTATTTGGGTTCTTTGAGTGATTCTACAAATAAAATATACCTATGAAGTAATATTTATCAATAACACATTTCGTAACTGTTATAAAACTTTGTTCATGATCTAAAATTCTATGTATATATACCGATCATAACAAGTTAAAAATATATGTCCGGAATTTATAATTAAGATATACAAACAAATATGTACACAATTAACATATATACCAATTATAACCTGTTACAAATTTATGTCTAATATTTTTACATAATTCAGAGGTAGAAATACTCAAACATAGTAGAAAATCATTATTAGGACACAATTTAGATATTTAGACTATAAAACTTTCAATTAAAACAGTAAGAAAACAGTAAGAGTACAAGGACTGCCTACAGAGAGAAAATGTTAAATATTTATAATGCAAAACCCGAAGCAAACACTACGAGTATTTACCCTTCTTGATGCTGGCTTTATTACTTTGCACTTTTTTCAAATAAAAAGTACCAATACGAGTAGTATGACAAGTAATAAAATATATTTTTTATCAAATATTTAAATGCACATTTGCTTAAAAAATTGTGTGAGCGTGTTATGTGAAGTGAACTTTGCCGTGTTGTTCGACTTATGCATAAAAAAACATTGCAAATTACATACACACAAACACATATGCAGGTGAATTTTGTAAATATTTATTTAGAGATATTGTGTTGATTGTGGTTATGCAGTGCGGGGTACAAATATTGATGCAAATTCGTGTACTGTGTAGCGGCAACTGAAAAAGCTTGATTACAAAACGCACAGCACACACACAAAACGGTATTATCAAATATGGAATATTCAAATACATCTGATTGTTTTGGAAAA
Organism: Bactrocera zonata; assembly: GCA_037783105.1. Lineage (NCBI taxonomy): Eukaryota > Metazoa > Arthropoda > Insecta > Diptera > Tephritidae > Bactrocera > Bactrocera zonata. The sequence continues at coordinate 53,194 of JBAWJQ010003919.1, forward strand.
CAAAGATCACTTAAAATGCCAACACTGTTTGATGAAAAGAAATATACACTTCACATTTTGTTTTCGAAAAAATTGGAAATAGGAAATTTTTTAGCACATTGTTAGTAAGATGGGTATCGTGGATTTTACCTCTAAAGATATTATAGAAGCAGGAGTATTCATAATATATTATAATTTAATAAAATGAAGTTCAAATTTTTGTAGAAGTACTAAAGGAGCAGTGAAAATTTCATTGAGCTTGCTTGAAGGATATACTAAATTACCTGGTGGAGGCATGCTGGGTGCGCCGCCGTTCGGTATATAGCCGCTGTCATCATCTAAACCAATAATAGAAGCACAATAAATTAACAAAATATATATGTAAATAACGGGTGATCCAAGTAGAGGTGCTTTTTTTAATATCCTTATTTGTCAAATCACGCGTGAGTCGTGTCAAGCTGTCATGTTATTTTTTTTTTGTTTTTTTTTTTTTTGTTCAGCATGTCATTTTTGTTCAGAATTATTTGACATTCGCGGCAAGACTTACGCCTGAACAACGACTACAAATCTTTCAACTTTTTTAAGAAAATGGGTCTTCTGCGCGTACTCCTCCCAACACTCATTACTGGATAATATTCGGCCGAATCACGACCAGCAAGCAGTGAAGAAAATACAGCAGCCGCAGCCGAGAGTGTACATGAAGGCCAGAGAGGGCGATTCGGCGCCGTTTGCAGCCACTCGAGCTGGTGTATGGCGTATGGAACGACTTGGTCCATTTTCGAGATCTTAAATTCAAAGAGTACTAAATACAGCCTATGCAAAAACTGAAGCCGCTTAACCTTCCCAAGCATCATGTTTTGGGTTCTTGAAAAGCTCTAAGAAGATTCAACGATTTCTTGCCAAATTTTTTTAGCGATTATGCCCATATCTGGCTCAAAATTGCCGCATTTGGGACGAAAAGCAACCTGAAGAAATTCAAGAGCTGCCATTTCATCCAGAATTATAGGCCAGCGGAAGCATCGTTCCATATTTCATCAAAAATGATGCCGGTGAGGACGTAACAGCCAAAGGCGACCGTTATCGCGTTGTGATAACCAACTATTTGGTACTTGAAATTGAAGCTTTTGATCTCCACGACATTTGGTTTCAACAAGACGGCGCTACTTCCCACACATTGTATCAATTAATGGATTTATTGAGAGGACACTTCGGTGAGCAGATAGTTTCACATTTTGGGTCCGTCGAATGACTACCCAGATTCTTGTGATATCACACCGTTAGACTTTTTTCTGTAGAGATATGTAAAGTCCAATGTCTATACGGACAATCCCGCCTTGAAGCAAAACATCGGTCAGTTACCGATCAAACTGCTCAAATTACTCATCGAAAATTGGACTCAATGGATGGATCATCCGAAACGTAGCAGCTTTTAATATTTGGTATAGAAAACCTTTAAAAAATAAATGCCATAATTCTTTCGAATGATAGTTAATTAAAATTCCTCATAAAATTGGAAGTTTCTGTGTTTTTTTAATACGGAACCTCGAAATGGATCACCCTTTATAATGACATGCAAAGATATATTGAAGAGCTCCAAAGCTCGTACTCACCTGCAGTATCCTGCGATTCGAACATATCTTCAGTCAGTTCGTGCGCATACTCTGGCGGTAGTGCGGGTGCGGGTGGAAGCGCAAAACTCGGCGGTGCAGTCGGTGGTGGTGACTCATCGCCACCTTCCGACAACGGTTCACCATTCTCATCACATTCTTCAACTACCAACGATGGAAAATTACCAAATTTACCATCTAATTCACCTTCCCACCAGCCATCGTCTACGCCATGCGCCGTCTTTGTAACAATTTTAATAATTTGACCCTCTTCAAAGGTGAGCTCATCCTCGGCAGTCGCATCATAGTCATACAAGGCTATGCAATAGAGTATATCGGACTTCCGTTTCTGTGGGGCCATTATGACAGAGACCTGGTCGGGTGACTGCATGGAATCCACGGTTTGATCTTCATTGTCAACGGTATAATCGACAGATGAGAATGAGATTTGTGAGCGCAATTGATTGCCTGAGCTACCGTTAACGGCAGTGTCCTGTTCGATGTCCAGATAATTGTGCGGCACATAGCCCTCCTCGCCGCGATAATTGCGTGCGCGCAACCAGCCGTCACCATCACCCTCGCCAATCACCTCCAGCTGTTCGTTCTCGACAATGGTCAGTTCGTCTGGATTTTGAGCCTAGAAAAAGCAGATTTTTGATTTATAACCATATAATACATAACGAAATTTCTTACAGTGTAGCTATACAAAGCGGTGCATTTGAAAATAGCTTCCTTCGGTTCAGGAACAATGGATTCGTCTTTTTCCTCCTCTTCCTCAGCACCCCAGTTGACTTCAGTGGGATCATCCCAACCAGTAGTTGCGGCCATCATCGGAGCAGCAGCAATTGGTTCCGGTACACGTTCTTCCACATCTATTTTAATACACAAATCGTTGCAATCATAAACAGAAATATAAAATAAAGTTAATAACGGTTGAAACATACCCTCATCACTGTCACTAAATGTCTTATCTCGCGACAACTCCTTCTCGACTTTAGACTTGGCAGCCACACCTGCCTGCGCACCGCCTGCGTCCTCTTTGTCACTGTCGTAGAATGAGTCCGAACTTGGATTTTCCTATAGATCAGACACAAAATTTAATTATTGTAGTTGTGATGGTAATTATATTTATTTATCCATTGTACTCACTCCTTGTCCAGAAGCATCTGTACGCATAGAAATGGAACTGGCTGAGCGTGCCAATTCCTGTACGCCCATAATCTCTGCCTCCTGCACCCATTCGTCAACATTAATGCCACCCTCACGCAAACTTTGCAAACATGCCTCAGCCTTTGCCTTCTCCGTTTCAGAGCGGCGAATCAAATCCCTAAACTCTTCAATTTTCGTGTCCAAATCTGGTCCATTAGGATCGTTCGGATCACTGCGTTGTCCCGAATCCCGTAAAGATACACAAATGGCTAATTTCTTTGCGGCCTCTCGTATAGCCACGTTCTCCTTCACGACACGTCCCGCCAAATTCTTAGCCTCTTTCGTAAGTGTCTCCGATGCCGATTCATGTTCGGTGGTGATCTTTCTTATCGGATCATTATCGCACGGTTCGAAGTCATATTGTATGTGTTGTTTTAATACTGGATAGAAGAGATAACAGCACTGTAAATTGTATTCGCGCGTCAATTGCTGTGCTTGATCACGTATTTTGCCGAACGAATTCTGTGTGGCCGAACAGGTGAGCAATTCGGTGCGGCCCATCAGTGTCAGGTACTCGGCTACTCGTTCAAATACATAATTCTCCATAGTGGTCATCGTTGTCTGCAGATCGACTGTGAAGTAACGATTCTGATGTGCATTCGCTGCGGCCAAACTAAGTATGTAGTCATTGCGTGCGCCCGTCGACTTCTCTTCCAACAATTCTTTGCGTGATGTAACACGTGCGCTATTCTTTTGCAGCGAAGTGATCGATTGGAAGAATGAACCCTTCTTTTTCTTCAGTTTCTCTTCAATATCTCGTGCTTTATCACGCACATCGTGTGCGCAATGCTCCTCGTCGAAATATTGCTTTTTTGTCTTATCAACATCGGAAACGCTGAGGTGCAACTCCTTTTGTACATTCACTATCTGTGAGAGTGACTTTTTGGAAATGGCCAATTTATAATCGCGCAGCACTTTAGCTTCATCAGCAATTTGCTGCTGGAACACTTCGATAGCTGCCAGTCGTGCGCGTGCTAACTTTTCATTCTCTTCGAGTACCGTACGCCAAACGCTCCACATATTCCTGTTCGAAGAAAATTTCATAATTTAGTTTAGTTCTTAAGTATAACTAATCATTATATTATTAACGGCTTTAAGAGATTAGCGAACGATTGCAATTTGTAATAAAATCAATAAGAAATCCATAGAGGAATTAATTGCCAATCCTATGATATGGTTTTTTATCGCAACGGTTTTGATAAGAATCTATCTATCAGTAGATCCGCCACAAAAGATATCAACAAGAAATATAATAAATATAATTTGCCCACTATATAAGGACCGTTTGTAGAGTTGTATCATCTTTTTGTGGGCTCTGCTAAATTTTCTTAACCCACCATTTTCTGAAATTTCATAGGTACAAGTTTTTTTATGTTAAATATTTATATCTTAAACAGTCTAGAATAAGATAGCCATGAACTTTGGACCATCCAGAAGGAAACTTCGGAGATCATACAACATATACATATGCATATATAAATGATCAGCATGATGAGCCTAGTCGATTCAGCCATGTCCGTCTGCCTGTTCCTCTGTATATACGCGATCTAGTCCCTCAGTTTTTGGATTATCAATATGAAATTCTAAGAAAAAACTTTTTTTTGTCGAAACCTCCGATATCGGCGGACTATAGCATATTGCTGCCATACACGCTGAAGGATCAAATATATATAGTATGTATCCTTGTATGAATTTTTTTTTTTAATGTGAAGGATAGGAGATACAGACTATTATAGCATATAGTTGTCTTACAAACGGATCGATCAAAATCAAGATTTATTACTGGAAGCTAGACTATGACTACAACCCTTCAATAACAGTTATTTATGTGTAGTTTAGTCGTATTCTACATATGTTACTGTCACGTGGTTAATAAAAATTATAAAACCAAAGGGACTTTAAACTGGTTCATGGTTACTAATAAAGGAACCTATGAGTTGTTAGCAGACGAATAAAGGATGTTAAATACCTGCCGAGAAAGAGCGATCTTAGCTTGTCAAAAAAGTCTTGCGGTATTTTTATTGAATTTATTGAAATGGTTTATAACGGTTTGATGACTCATGCCCAGCTATTGACCGATGCTACGGCTGCTACTATGCCGGTCTCTTTCGATCAATTCAGCGATTTTATCGCAATTTTCGACGACAAGCCTTCCGGAGCGTGGCGCATCTTCGACCACCTCTACACCAGAACGAAAACGTTGAAACCATCGTTGTGCGGTGGAAATGGAAACTGTATCGGGTCCATAAACTGCACAAATTTTATGGGCGGCTTGAGGTACATTTTTGCCTTTATCGTAGTAGTACTGTAAAATATGCCGTATTTTCTCTTTATTTTGCTCCATGTTTGCGACGCTATAACTCACGAACGACTTAAAAGAATCGACAATCAATCAAACCCGTGAAATGAGCTTTCCAAAAAGGTATAGCATGACCCGATGCGACGAATAAAACTAGAACTACGCGCTTTCAGCGCCAACTAGCGAAAATACCGCAAGACTTTTTTGACAACCACAATCACCTCAGCTGTACGATGTTAATCGCTGCAAAAGAAACAGATGAAGATGGCATACAGTTGTATTAAGACGCCACTACTAGTAAAGAAATATTCAAAATGTAGTTGTTCCACATAGTGACATCATTCAGTCATTTGTCATACTATTTCACCACGTTTGATGTTTCATAGCTCATAAATCCATGTGAATAAGAATTATTTAAAATCAGCAATTTGATGTCTCATAGCTCATAAATTCATGCCAACAAGACAACAACAACAACTTCATTGTCATTACTCAGAGTAGCTCAGAATTGGGTCGATAACATTTGGGTCCTTTAACTTATTTTCACAGTATCGAGCTTCACCCACTTTTATAGTTAAAATGTCCAAGGATCCTACCTAAAATAAGCAGTAACTCTTCTTCCTTTATTTCTGCTTACCAGTATATATTTCATACCTACAAATGTGTGTTTACAAACCTTCACGTGCAAGAGCAACTTAGGTGAAGGATGTTGATACAAATACTTGTACACATACATATGTAGGTGGCAATTCGTAGCATCTACGACAAAGCACCCGTTAAGAAAAATAAATAATTTGTGCTCTAAAGCTTAGGAAATTTGATTTATGACTTTTTAAAGGAATATTGAATGTGTAAGAGCAATGTCCTTTAACTTGGTTTCTTTTTTAAAGCTTTGAAAGCCTACTTCCCGATTGAAATTTTTTTTAATTTGTTCACATTTTTTTTACTTCCTCATGTACTTGTAAACTATTTTACGTTCAACAATAAGAAAACGCACCAACACGAATTTAATCCTATGTACCTAACCTGCAGTATGAGCACTTTGTGACACATAATATATAGTATAATATGAGCAGCATATCGTACTATATTCTTGTAGTGCGTCAAGGTCAAGGATATCAATTGAGTGGCGTTAGGAAAAACAATGGACAGCACTTTTATAAATATTTTAACACTGAAAACAATCAGAGCAACACAAAAAAATTGTACACAGTGCAGTAACATTTGTTGAACGAAGGACACCTCATATAGCATCAACACTTACTTATATGTACTTTATGTACTAGGGTGTGTCATTCTGAGGCAACCTTTTTTTTTCAACTGAAAAACAGGCTGAAAACTTTTGAAAATGTGAAAAAGAAAGTCACTCAAAAGATGAGCTCTTAATATTAATATTAAGTAAATTAAAATATATCGTAGGTTATTTTTTTATATTATCATTAATGCATTTTGTATAAATACGAATATCTTTCAAATTTTCTGTTTTCCACACCCTAATATGTACACACGTTAATTATATTTTTCTATGAGTATAAAAAATTTCGGAGAAATAGCGAATTATTCCTCAACGCAGTCTCTTTTTCAGTTCAATCCACTTGACCAAGAGATGCTCCAACTTATGTATGTAGGGCATCAATTTTGAAAACAAAAAGGGCATTCGAATAATTTGACTGTGGCAACATCGTTGTTATGTTGAGAAAAACTTTTTTTTGCTAAATCCTATCGTGTCGACCTCTTTCTCCTGTCCAATATTTCAAGCTACTATCTCAGTACTCTCCCTCAGTTTAAACGACAAGCCACTAATGCGAGATCATGAACCTTTGTCACATTATTTTTCGTGGTAGCCGCTTTTGGTTACAGCTTGGTGTAGGTCAACAACCGACGTGCGACTACGTGGAAATTCTTTAAAACAATTTTTAAGGTAGACGTCGCGGGAGAAGAGTCATCTTGTATGGCAGCAAAGTACTCATTGATTGCACTACGCGATTTCCGCGGATCTCAGTCAAGTGGAAGTAGGTACAAAATGATAACTCTATATACTATTCTCTTATTTTTGTTACCTTGCGATAGTATCACGTTCACAATTATTAAGAAAATATACTTTTCTCACCTCCCTCGTATGTGCACACTATGTAAATATAGTCACTAAACTATTATGGTTCACTAGTTTAAGTCTGCGAATGAAAACCACTAGAGCTTATTACTCTCTACTTACCATCTCTCCTCCATTCCTTCCATTTTTATATCTGGTATATTTGGTATTTTTTTGTTCAAATACTGCGAGGAGATCTTCAGCAGCGATTCGCTGTAGGATTTCTCAATGGCGGAGCGTTTGATGGTGAACTGTCGTATGTCCTCGAGCAAATCGCATTCATGTTGATTCTTTAATTGCAATTTGGCCACTTGCTCTGTGTGTAAATTCTTTAAGAATTTCACATAATTTCCCTGTGAAAGAGAAAATATTTTTAAATGTTAGAGCGTGCGATGAGCATTAATTTTAATAGCGGCACGTACATGAAAAAAAGCATTTAAGCATACGGACACGTTTATAATATGTAAAAGCAATAAAATTATACATAAATAATAAAAGCACTTATTCAGGCAGATTTCATTAAAAGTGAAGAAGCAAATCAGATAAAGCAAGTAACATGCTAAATATTCGTATTTATACAAAATGCATTAATGATAATATAAAAAATAACCTACGATATATTTTCATTTGCCAGAAAAAAAATACTGAATTAATAATTGATAACATGGAAAATTTCGATTTTCCAAATATTTTGAAATATTTTTGCTCATTTTGTACGACTACTACTTACTATTTTATACTACTACTTTATATTTTATACTTTGATCCATTATGTACACTGCTCAACGAATGTGAAGGAAAAATTTGCGACCAATGAGCTAAGAGGTTCGTAAGGTATTTGAGGAGTTCTGATTACGAATTTGAGTTTTAAAATTTTCCATCACGTATGATAAAATATACTAGAAAATGGTAGTGATTCGAACCCTTGCTTAGGAAATTTTTACTATAATTTTATATTTTATAATTTTAGCAACCTAAAATTAACAGCGTTTAACATAGATTTCGTTAATGGAAATCTACTTTAACAAATTTACTTGATTTTGTAAATCATGCATCATTGCGTTTTAGAGAAGAAGATTGTTATACAAGTATACACTGACTTTAGCAAAGCTTTAAATAAAGTAAACCTCTCGACATTCGTACATTAACTTGACCGTATGGGCTTTCAACCAAGATTTCTTCAATGGGTATCTTCTTATCTTTATAATATAACACAACGATATATAAGGATACTCTTCCACAATGTTGTTCGATATCTCTCTTAAACAATTTGGTTGCTTGGTGTGATAGAAGTGATTTGCCATTGAATCTCAAAAAATTCAAGACAATGTGCTCTCTCGTAGATCTGAGCTCCCTTCTTCTTATGTAATAAAATACTATTTACTACAGCAATTTTAAATTTTGTTAATTCGGGGTTACTATGAACCCTTAGCTTAACTTTAGTCTTCATATTGTTACCATAATTTTGACAGCAAAAGGTATTCCCATTTTGGTTATACGTTGGTCTAAAGAATTTAGAGATCCGTGTGTTACTAAAACACTTTTTACAACATTGGTTAGACCCATAGTTATCAAATCCATTCTGAGAAATTATAGTCGGTAAAAACACAATTTTTACTTTCTACCTTAGTGCATTTCCCATGGGATTCTAGGTGAAGTCTTCCTCCATACACTATTCGTTTAAAACTTATAAATCTACTTACGAGTCGTATAAATATTCTTGGTGTTTTATTCTTGGTTTCTCAAGTTTGAAGTTAAATTTAATATCCCGGTTCACTTCTCGAGGAAGTTTAGGCGCCTCTTAAAACCTTGTAGATTCAATTTTTAAACTTAACGACCCATTCTGTCACATATGTCTTGATTTATTGATCTGATTCACTTTTCAAAATTAATAAGACTATCATGGTTTCTCTTAATACATTAATTTGTAACAATTGTTTATGACTTATTTTAAAACTTAGCTCTTGAAATTTTTATTTCTGTAACTAGCAGTTTTAGATCTCTCGACCTTAAGCAACAGTGATGTTGTCGAATTTGTATATAGATATCGGTACAGTATACTTTTAGAAGTGAATGGGAGGTTGAAACATCTAAGTCAGAGTTATTTTCACAGAACCATGAAAGAAAAACCCGGGGAATACTTAACAAGACCACCATACCAATACTCCTCCTGCCTTTCCAAAATATTTGGAGAAGTGTTACTATCAATGACCCCCTTTTTCTACAAGAAAATCATAATAATTCCAACGGACCAATTCGGTTCGTTTATATCGTGAGTCAACAATTTTCTAGGTAACCATGAAGCCCTAAATTATTAAAAAATTGCTTAAATAATTAGACCAACTTTCAGGTTCTATGTAAGAGCAAATATGCGTAGTAAATAAGGCCAACTACGCAATCACCTGGAAGCATTTTCGGATAATTTAGAAAATAATAGTAAGGAATAAAAAGAGCGGTTTCATCAGGATCTTAAGGTGATAGAATAAAGCCATCAAAGTTGATGGGATCGCCGAATGAACGGCAGATTACTACTTATACTTAAAAATGTATTGACCACTGAAGATTTATAAAAGAAATGTTCATAACAGGGGTTTTAATGAAGTACATTGCGACAAAAATGGTCCCAGAAATTGAAAATTAAACGCAAAATATTTAATTATTCATCAATATTTATTTTTTCGCCCTCAAAGTAATACCCACCAGATATAATATACTTGTACTTATGAAAAAGACTTCTTTAAATCTTGAAACACCCTTCATAAGCACGTTTTGGAATGGTCTTCAGCGAATTTTGTTGTATCTCTTCGTACGACTGATCACGGGTTCGCGGAATGGCAATTTCAGTTAATACTGAATGTGATCGTTGGTATTCATTGCGTTTTTGGATTTAAATTCGCTAACAAATCGTGGCTCGATGGCATGGTGCATTAATCCATGAATTGTTCTTCCACAATTTCGGGCGATTTCGACGGATGTTCACACGAACACGCCTTATTGTAGCAGCAAACCACGAATATCAAAAAAACAATGAGCATTGATTTTTGAGCGGCTTTAGCGTGGTTTTTGTGGTTTCGGCTCGTTTTTCCTCCATTCCGATGATTGTTGACTTGTGTCCATGTCTCATCGGCAGTTATAATGCTCTCCATGAATGTGAGATCGGAATTCGCACGATCAAACATGTTCAAAGTGCCCTGTTTACAGTACTCTTTTTGAAAGAAATTTAGCCTAATCAAGACGAGTCAAGCAAGACCCAAAATATTCACCAAATTAATTCGCGCTCATATTTGCAACAGTAATTAAGAATCGTCCTACGAACTTAGCAAAATGTATTTTTTTGAAAAATCATTTACCCAGTGAATTTAATTACAATTTCCGGGAACTTTTTTGTTTCAGTGTAAAATGAAAATAATAAGGATTAAAAAATAAATGGCCAAGCATTGTAAACACACATTGTAACTATATTTAAAATCGATCCTATATCCAGAGCAACAAAACCATTTACCGATTTTTCGGAATCGCCTTTAGATGAGACTCAATATACTTAGCAATATGTATAATATTTACCACTGAAATTTTTATAAATACAGGTCAGCA